>JAOXYL010000039.1:6910141-6942025 GCA_028564955.1 Terapon puta | reverse complement strand
TTAAAAGGTTTTAGAAGCTCATCCTCTACATCTTTTCTTTCCACATTAGTTGCATCAGACTGAACTGGAGATGTTTTTTTTGAATGGAATGTTTTGCTAAATAACATATGTGTGAATTATGACTAATCTGAGCACGTAAAGTGTGGCAACTTTTCGCTGCCAGAAATCACTTGATTCTTTTCTTAGGAATCGATTGCAGGTTGTTATTGCAACAACCTTAAAAAGGATAAATGTTTCAGGACAGGAAATATACAAACCCCGAGAACCCATTAGAAATTTTCATTGAACACAAGCATGTTTTCTGCAAGCTAGCTGTGGGGAGCCTGAGAGCGAGGAGGGAAAGCAGACAGTTTGTTATTGACTTACCAACAGTATATATACTAGCGTCAGTCAGCTTATTGATTGTGGCCTCCTGGTAAACTCCATCCTGATTCTTCACCTCTACAACAGCACCCACCTGTGGGACGGACGCATGCTTGTTACTTGGCATCCTAATATGCTGCTGATGGTAAATCTAATGGCATGTTTTTAAATAATAACACAGCCATATTGCTGCGACAAGAATCATTATCGACTGAAATTAAAGCGCAAAGCCAACAAAGATGATATAGCCAGAGCCAACAAAGACAAAACTAAAGCGATCAGTGGAAATTAAAGACAACACTTGTGTTACAACAACGTTCCTGACTGAGGGGACAACCTCAGCCTCCCCATCTTTCCCGCCTTACCTTTAAAGGCCCTTTGATGTTTTCATCATGAACCTCAGCGGTGGACAGATCTGGTTTAAAGGTCACCTGTGGAAGAGGAGGTGGGGGCAACAAGGGGAGGAGAATCAGTAATGAGGATGAACAAACAATTCCCCAAAGGCCACGCAGAGCCACATCAATCGTCCACTTCATAGCAGCACGTCCCTGCTGTAACGCTGCCGAACTTCAGAACTGCAACGTGCCGATTACAATTATGGACTCTGCTGTGCCCCCATCGGCAGTGAGACAGGTCTGTTGTGGTTTCAGATAACGGCAGAGACTTCTTGGCGTCATTAGGCATGCAGCGTGTGTCTGAGTATTTAATACTATGGCTCATTTCTGGCATCGTTGAGTGAACCGACCCCTGAGCGGCAACTGTGCCGCATCTGTTGACGCCAAGCGCGGTGGGTGTTAGGGCAACAGTGACTGACCACCCCCCCCCCACCCTCTCCACCCTGACTCTTTTCTGCCTCTGCAGCCTCCACTAAGTGAGCTACAGTGGATCATAATCTGATCAGGCTGTGGTAATCTTGCATCTGCATGAGGACCTGGCAACACCGAGTGACAGAAAAGACCACACGTCTGGCAGATTCACACACACACGCAGCCATTTAACATCACATATTTTCCACATGCGAAGAGTGTTGAAGCAGTAAGAAGCACAGAATCTGTTTAGTGTCACAAAAGCCCCTCCCTGCTTCATATTTATCAGCGCTCATGTGCTTCCCTCTTGCCTGCTGACAGCATGTGCTAGTATGATAGTAAATCACAATAGTAAAGTAATTATAATGGAAGGCTGGCTTCACCTTTATTGACTGTGATTTAGCTTCAAATCAACCACCACGGTGGGGTTGGAAAAGATGTTAAGCACCCCATCTGAGAATAGGAGGTAACAAATCCAGACAGTGCTCTCTCCAGTCAGTTTCAACTATAACAGCAGAAACAGCAATCAAAGTCTCGCTGTGGCGAAGGCAGGCTCGAGACAATGAATGAAACAAATACGTACTGCGAGGTGCTGTTGAATTTGTCAGGTCATAAAATGAAGAGGGAAGAGGAAGGGATAAAAAGCTTCCTGAGGCAGCATTTCATCAGTCATGGAGATGATAACATTCCTGCCCGGTGGAATAAAGGAATCCCTCTCTTCACAGGGCTCACCGCAGACAGAGGGAGGGTGACTGCTCAAAGCCTCGGCTACAGAGCGTCAATAACACCCGACAGTCCTGACAACACCCTCACCGTGAGCTGGGTTCAGCAGAGGTCTGTAGCCGTTATGTGCACGAGCTGTACAACCACTTAGATGCATCAACAAATATTGGAATAAGATACGAGAGCACATTTCTGATAAAACTGAGCCTCAGGCCAGCAAATATATGTGAGGTGAGTAGGTTTATATAAGTGCCCTTCTTCAAATAAGGCTGAAAATGATGCCAGATGTTTCATTATATCCAATACACTCCATTAAAAAAATCCCCAAAGCGATGTCAACACTGATATTGATTTATACTTGCAAAATTGACTGCTGAGGCGTACTTAGTAGTTTTTTTTGGACATAGACAGTAAAAGGACATGATCCCCGGCGGAAAACAAGCACCGACTGCACGTGTGACAGCTCAGATTAAACGTCTGTTTCACTATTTTTCTCCAGATCGTCTCTCTCCTCCTCGCTCACGTCTCTTCTGTTGTCACTCGGCCTGTTCCCCGACTTGGCACACTGAATTGTTGTCTTTATAAAAACCTAATAGAGGATAGTTGTGTGTCATGCTGAATGGATAATAATGATGCTAAACCAACTAAATAGAAAAGCGTGGAAATACCTTGAAAACAATCAAACATTTTATGTGGTACTGAATCCAGAATTACTTACATTACTGAGAAAATGTTTGACTATACGAGTTTTCTCATATAATCCCTTTAATCATATTGTATGTAAGTGCAGGTCTGCTGTTGAACAAAGACGCTGCTCTTTCTTATACTGAAGAGATTCTTATTGGCATTCTGCAGTGAATTAGGTAAGGAATCTATCATGCAGTGTGCTTTTTTTTTACTGTAGGCCATAGGCTTAGCCCTGACTAATCATATGTGTGCTGAACATGTCACCATGACTAATGCTGACATGGTGCTAATTGACTTTTTACAGGTCTTCAAGCACAGATCATCATCATAAATAAAAATGTCATACAGATCTTTTCCTGGGTCTTGAAAAAGGAAAAAAAAAAAGCTCACAAGACACCGGCACCATATGCTGCCACCATCGACTTTGTTAAACAAGCAGACAGAGATTAATGAACCAAAGAGCTAAAGAGGAATTCATTACAGCAGAATATTCAGACTCGCTACAACCGCTGAATAATTGCCATGTTTCAACGTTTGTGTAACAGAGCTCGCATTCACATTACAGCTACCCCAAAAACAAACCCCACACTCAGCCAATTAGCATGGTGATTAATTTATGAGTGGAGACTGGCTTCATTTTAGGCCCACAATATTTAAATTAAGAACGTCACATGGTCTACTTTGTCATGTTGTTTGTCCCTGTCCACGAGACAAAAAGGCGCATCATTTGATGATTTCAGCTGGTGCGTGAGAACGACTGAACATCGCTGCTCTTTTGTCTCTACAGGGGGAACTACAGTGCACTGACACTGTGAAAAAGCCAGCATCCAATCTTTGTTCCGCCCACACACTCGAGCAGAACGAGAGACAAGCGATCTGTCTCTATTGTATTATCCAGATGCTCCAGCCCCACTGGGAAATGAGATACTGTACTACGTGCGCCGTGCAATGCCTTCATCAGCAAGGCATAAAACCAGTGGGGGGGAAACAGCAGCCACGACGTGCCCGCCACAATACGTGGAATGCGTGGGCGAGAGGGGATGCCTGAGGACTTGATGGGTACCTGGTGGGCTTGGCCAGACCCCCGCATCTGTCACAGCTGGGGCCCCCGATCGGTGTTTCGACTGTATGAGCAGTACTAACAACCTAAGCCAGGTGGTAGAGCTCTGGCATGTGAGCAACGCAGCTGGATTTAGGCAACATCAGAGAGGAGAAAATTGAACGCAAACTCTCAGAATCGGGTCCGTCTGATCATCCCAACACACCTGGCCTCAAATGGAACGTTTTCTCCAGTCTACCTGCTGCTATTAGAGCGGGGCTGTGTGATCTCGATCGCAGCCCCTTCGCACAAAGACAAGAGCCTCTAGGCCTGCTGACAATACATTTTTAATGTTGGATCATGAACACTTTGAAATGTGACTTACCTTGGCCTTGACTAGCCTCTTGGCAGTCTTAATCTTGGCCTCGCAGAAAGCCCCTCTGTACTTGGCACTCACATCCGTCCCTACTGTCAAGTAGGGGGGCTCCTCCAGAGTCTGAGGGAATAAAGAAAAAAAAAAGCAGCAAGTGAATTCAAAGCCTTTTTTTATTTATAGCGTATCGACACAGGTGTATTTTCACAGCTAAGGCAGGAGGACACGCACACGAGAAGCTTCACATAGTGTAGGCCAGCTACGCTAAAACCCACCCTGCTCAGTGATTCAACCATGGAAAACACATACCATCTGCTCTGGGTATTGGAAAACAAGCCTCTGAGGGAGCAAACAAAAAGGCCACTTCACTACTGCTTTGATGACTACAAAGAAGAAGCTCTCCGGAACACATAGCACCATCTTGTGTCATCATTGGATGTTTATCAAACCTTTCCCCCCCCCTCAGGAACAGATTTGCGGAGGGTAGAGCACACAGTGAAAACAGTTCTGTGTAGATGAGGGCAGACGGTGTTTGTGGTTCATGTAGTGTAGAGATGAATTTACTGAGGGTGTTTCACTAAGGCTGAAGAAAAGGCCTAGTCCAACAGTGGTATATTTAGACATCTTTCTAGAATAAGACCCAAAGTGGGACACACTTCCTGCTGACAGGACACAGCGAGAGCAATTGCAACATGTCATTTGTGCACCATGTTAATACTCCTGACAGCAGACTGACAGCTCCTCCTGTGTGCAAAACTACAAATGCGCGTGCGTTTTTTTAAAAATTTTTTTTAAAGGCAGCGCACTGAACATGAAACACGTCTCTTTATTTTCTGAATGAATGAATGGAGTGTACTAACGCCCGGTGGAATGAACGAGCCCCCGTTTCCCATTTCACATCAAGTTAGAGACAAAATTCACAAACGAAAGATGACTGTTCATTTAGCACTCTGAGAAAATATTTCTCTAAACAGGTTATGCATATTAGATTTCATGCTGCAAGTCAGATACTTGTAGCAACTCAATAAGACACCTCAACTCTCCAATTTGTTATTCTGTTACTTTCATTTTCTTATAATTACACTTTAAGAGATACAAATCAAATACATAAATCTTAGGGGTGGTGTCCAAGTTTATAACTGCTGATCATTGTTCCCACGAGGGCAAAGAGTTTACAGGTTTCCCATCCAAACGAAAGACTCTGCCAGCAACACAGGAACCAATTATTTCAAGCAGCTGGTGTAGGCCTACATACTTATGCCATGAACCAGCATTGAAATGGTAACACTCTGCGCCTCTTTGAGAGCTTTGGTGCATTTTAACCGTTTGTAGGTTAAACTTTTGTTTTCCTCAAACGATCGGCTCCTATCAGGGCGTTGTGCAAGTGATTTTTTAAATCAACTTCAGAAATCCTGATCCAAGTCAGCTCCTTTGTTTATCGTAACCCACTGGGCTAAAAAAAATTATTACCTCCAGCCTGCATGTAAACACTTGAACCTGGTTCTAATAAATTGCACGTGAGCAAACGTCAGTGGCATGAAAAATAAAATAGCAGCCAGGAGTTTTGTAGAGCAGTTTCACATTGATAGTGTGCATCAGAAGAAGTCAGCACAGCAGCTTTGGGAAAAGGAAAGAGGCAAAAAAACCCCAGAAAGAAACAGCTGCTTCGCCTCTATTTCAGCAGTGTTGTGCAGGTGCACCTCTTGGTGCCTCTAAAGTGCTAGCACTGATCGAATACAGCTTTTGAACTTGTGTATTTTCAAGCTAGCGATGAAAGGTTGTCCAAATGTTGCGCAAACCTTCCTGTAAAACAACACTGACACTCCTCCCTGTATGGATACTACTCTAACAGATCAGTATCTGGGTCGCACCGACATCAACCCTAATCTGTGTTATCTCTATTAATGCTACGTGAAATTAACCTCCCATCCATGGGTGCAAACAAAAAGGGGAACCAGTTACATGATTTAAAAAAATCCACTGTCCAATTACCCAAATGAACATAAGGCTTTCACATACCTCATTAACTTATTTGTGACCCTTGTGAGGCTAAATTCTACATGATCGTTAAATAAAACATGTATTGACTCACACTCAGAAACAAAATAACATGATTTACAAGACATTAACAGAGGTGGATATTATCTGGATCGGCAGACTGGAGATCTGACAAGGAAAGACTCCACTTTCCATAAATCACACAGTTTAACTGTCAGCCAAGTTATCATTCAGAACAACTTTAGTTTGGTGATTGTGCAAATAGGATACTCTGTTTGATATCAAATGGGTAGAGTCAGATAAAGAGTTCCACAATAAAAATAAGAATGGTGGCATGCCGACTGTAATAATCCAGTCCAGCTGGGAAAAAAAATACAAGGATGATCTGTTGACTTAAGGCAGTGTCTCGCATTGCTGTTTTACTTTCATTGTGTGCTGCAAAGAGACTTTGTACCAGACTCTCACAGAGGGGGGTCTCTGTGCACTGTGGTTAAAACAGATCAGTATTTAGGATGCAAAGTGCCATAAAAAGACAGATCATTTTGAGATGCAATCAACATATGACTGCAAAGACATTATCATGAATCAAACACCCATCCATTGAAAAATAAACTCAAATTGGCAGCAAACTGGGAAAAAAACATGTTTGTTAACAGATGGACAAATTTCATCTTAGAAGGCTGTGAGACTAGTGCAGTCAAGCCAGGACAAGTCGCCTCTTCTCCGATGTCTCTGGGATTCTGACAGATGGGATTCAGGGGCAGAGTCCGGTGCACTTCAGCCTCCCCACCTCTCAGATAAACACCTCATTAGTCTTTAGTGCAGTCTGGCCTCAGCACCAGCTGCCCTTGCCAAGACCAGGTTTACATGACGCAGAAGCCATTTCCACTGCCTAACCAGCTCTCTTGTCAGTCATAGCTGCAACACAAAGCTAGGCCGCCGCTGCTCAAGCTCCGCAGCCGTACTAATGCTGTCTCTGTTTGCTTCCTCCTGCTCTGAGCCCATTTGTTTCTTCCTCTTAAGATGAAGAGTCATACTGCTGAGCCAGAGAGGGCAGCTCGGGTTATCTTGACAGCTGTAGCTGCCAAACCTCCCCAACTTAACAAGGCAGGGGTGATAACACACAACTGAGGCCAGATTTACATTTGTCGTGTTCGCATGCCAACACAAGTAAGAGGAGAGTTTGTTGTTTCCACTGATAGAGCCCCACCTCTCTACATTCAGCCCAAACTATGAAAGAAAATTCCATCCCTTGAATTAGATCGTCATTTAGCCTTGAGATTTCTAGTGAAGAACACTGACTCTTTATATATATATATATATATGTAAATTCATCGTTCCTGTCCGTGCTGAGCGGCAGACAATGTTTCCCCCACTCAGAAGATCAACCAATCACAATGACTAAACTCAGGGAATTCCTGTGCCTTTGGGAGGTGTAACATCCTCTCACCAACTCAAAATAAGCTAAAACACCACGCACCTCACAAGGGCTGCTCTCACCTAAGAATCTATCAGGAAAAAAAGAGCGGCGCAGTATTTATCATGAGCCGCGAGCGCCACTTGAGTGCCTGCATGTTAAAGTCAACGTAATGGTAATAGCAGGGGTACAATCAAGACCAGCTCTCTGGCTATTCACCTAGTGCTACTGATGTGGAAAATACTCTCCAGGCACGTGTGGTTGATTAAACACATACAAATCTGGCTTGGCATGGGGTGACAAAACGCACCTGCGGCTGGCAGGGAAAGAAATAAACCCAAACTGTAGCTTGACTTTGCTTAAATACACCACATCTGAGACAGAAAGGAAAAAAAGCCACACACAGGTAGTAATTACAAGACCGATCTACTTGGATATCAGTCAGACGTGAACAGATATCACATTAGATAACAACTTGAATTTATTCATGCTGTAAAAGCTTTTTTCCCTCCACAAAAGGAACAATCTAAAACAAACTGTAGAGGTGATGGTGCACCGTTGGCCGTAAAGTGTTTCTGTCTTAGCCGTTGAATTACACTGACGATTTAAACAGAGCACCAGCAACCTCACTGATTACTAGTGATGCAAAGCTTACTCAGTATTTAAGCCTTTCTAGTCATGGAACAAAACAATGCTGCTACATTAAGTCAGAGCTTTGAAATCACTCCAGCTTTACCAAAACACAATATACTAGAGTGACACTGGCAGGAGCAGAATGAGATCAGTTTCTGCTCAATAAAGACTCTCAGGTCATGAAAAATTTAACAGCCAACTCCACACAGCGCCAGTTGAAAATAAGCTCCTGCTTATAGTGCATTTCCTCGTCAGCCTGAGTGACTACGGCATTTTCACTCTACAACTCAAAATATACTTCCAAGCAGCTATCAAAAAGGTAAAAGCTGCTGGAAACAGTGATGGAAACGTTGTGGGGTGATGCATGTGAACAATGGATTGTGATACAATGTAGTGTATGGCTTCACTTTATATTAGTCATCAGGGAGCGGCTCAAAGAATCCCTGCTCGTTCGCTCAGCAGGCCACAGGCAGCCGTCCTGTGGACGCGTGGAAATGTATTGCTGATGCGAAAGATGCACTTGCACCAGCCTCTGCAAATATTCCTCCTGCTTCTTATTCACGTCAATCAAAGTCAATATGACATTCACAAATGTGTGTCAGATGTCAATGTTCACCTCGGCTGAGCTTTCACCTACAAATCAGCCAATAATTACAATGCTGCGTTTGGAGATTTGTTGGTGGAAGAGTCAATTATTCCAGCTCCACTTTCTCCATAATCATTGTCTGTTATCATAGACTGTTTACAGCCTATGATAGCTCAGATCATTATTTCCAGATTATCTACATCTGACCCGTTAAATCCCCCTCATGGTGTGGACTCACTGGACTGAAGCCATGTCTGTCTGCTTTCAAAACAAGCCTTTTAGAAATGCCATGTGAAGTCAACTACTTCATTCAAATTATAACAGACAAATAACCGAAGGTGGTGGACTGTACTGAAATGCTGTTTAGACATCGCCGAAATTACATTTCAGGGGGAGATATTGAGCTTTTCACTGCATTACATCTATATAGCATCAACGGTTACTTTGCAAATGAAAGTTTTCAATTACTCAGGCTGATTAAGCCCCTTGTCAGGTGTAAGCTGGGTGGAGCCGTGCTGGAAGTTACGTGACTTCACCTGGCTCTATGTACTAATGAAAATAATTATGGGTCAGGTTAACCCGCCCTGACGGGTACAACAAAATGAAAGGACGGGTGAGGAGACGCTGAATATAGTTTGTACACACCAACACTGATCTAAGAAGAGGTCTTTGTAGGCAGTGCATATGAAAACCTCTGTGAGGATGGCACGTTAAGTTTCTACCTGTAAAATATATATATTAAACTACAAACAGTATACAAACTCATGTAATGCATCATTAGTGACTAATTAATATCATACAAATATAACAATAACAGGATTCGTTCTAGATAACTGACAATACTTATACCTTAATTTCAGCATTCATGTAAGATTCCTGAATTGAGTATGACGGCTTTTTGCAAAAATTTCTATAACTCTGATAATGCTGAAGCAAACTATACCAACAGCAAACATATAATTGTAATTATAAGCAAACCCTGCCACTATCTACACCTTGCTTTGACTTTTTCTGACTACTCATGTTATTACTCATCCACCAAAATGCTAACAGTGTGTGTGCATCACTTTAAGTGTTTCTTTTGATTCTCCTCCCCTCGGCACAGGAGATCCAGTTTACAATTTAGCATGTGTGATTTCCCCTTCAGACCAGAGTTTCAGTTTGTGTCTTATTTTCACACCTCACTCTCGCTGCATTCTCAATTTTAACTACTGTTGCCATTTCTCAGGATTTAAACCAGACTGTCGGCCTCTTAAAGCTAAAAAGGACACACGTTGAATGGATGTGTCACCGCTCTGGGTCGGTCGGTCTCAGGTTACACAACAGTGTAACATGAGGTTGGGAACATAAACTGGTTTATATCCAGTCGTTGAACCAGGTGAGTGTGGTGGAAACAGGATGACATAACATTTAATGTCTGAGTCAAATCAAGTGTGCTAGATTGAAGTGAAACAAATTACTTATTTTTATTTAGAGAATTACGAGTATTGATATGCAAGCATATAAAATAGCACTTTATTAACTTACCAGTTAGGCACTAATCAGCGTAACTGAAATATTATAAACAATCGTTTTGACCCATTATATTGTGCTATAATGAATAGGCTTGTAGGTTGAACAAAGGAACATGCAAGAGGCACGCAGGAAAGAATTAAGCTCCCTCCCAGCCAAGCTCACACGTACAATAATCCTGCTGTGAATCACCTCTTTGTCCAAACCAGAGTCACCACAATTCCAGTGACTGGTGCTTCAGCAGGAGTTGCCTTGGCAATGCCATGGCAGCTTTAAACTAGGAAAAAAAATCCTTCATGCCCTCTGTTTACGTACTTATTCCCCCAAAATTTGGATTGCTCCAGCAAATCCACAATCACAGTATCACAATCAATTCAAACTGCATAAACAACTTAATCAAACTCTCCATTTAAATTTACAAAAATGATGACAGCACTTAGGCAAGCTTGAATAAACCTGTGGTGCTTGTAATATTAAAGTAACCCATTTCCTATCTACTTCCTAAACACGTGCACTTGGAAGTATGGACTCCAACATGCAAATACCTTAATTTTGCATATGCTTTCTGAATGATTTGTATTTGTCTCTTACTTTCTTTGACGCTTCTGTGGAGTTTTCAGTACTTTTTTTACTTTAAAAAAATGTAGTCATTATTAGATAATATCAATTTATAAAAGTTATCTCCTTCCACAACAGCAAATTATTTCAGGGTCTACAAACAGTCCTTCTTGCATTCTCATAAAATCAGATCATATTTACACTCGACTCATGTCAGGTGTTGACACATTAATTGTAACAAAGTACTTGGTTCCCAGGCGGGGACCCTTTCAACTCTGGCAGCTGAGGGTCTCTTCCCAACCGCTCAAGTCTGTGCCATATTACCACAGCACCACATGCTGTTAGCTTGTCTAAATGCAAGAACAACTACACTAAATACATTTCACTCCCACTGCAATTTTCTTATAAACAGTTTCAATCATAAAGCTGTCTTAGCGGTGACCGTTTTGACATGATGTCCGACTGCAGCTAAAGGAGTAATCCTGCAATTTAGTGACTTTGTGGTGGGCCTCTCAGAAGCTGAGAGACTCACACAAGACGGGTTAAATCTAAATGATCAAAACTAAAGCAGCCAGGGGTCGAGAAGCCATTAAATGTTGTCTCAATAGCATCTCTCATCCCCAATCTACAGACTTTATAACTCCACATAATCACATATATAAAGTATACTGTATATGATAAATCTCATGTACTGAAAGGTAAACATTTGAGATATTCGATGGACTCCACCATGATGTTACGAATGAAATGATGGGGTGAATGGATGGTGGCGACTTTATGAGACAGCAGAATACTCGAGACGTTTTTATTACATCTCGTCTTGGTCACCAAGGTCAGGGACAAAGTGCAGTAAGCTGAGTAAATCTAAAAGATCACCTCTGCTGAGTGGGGAGCCTTCTTCATCCCAGTTAATATTATCTCAATGCCTTTGCTTTAAGTTAATTAGGAATTCAAACAATTAGCCAACACATTAGTCTACCTTTAGGATGTCTAATATTTAAAGTTTATCCAGCACACCCTTTTAAAGCAAATGAAGAGAGGCTGCAGACCATAAGCCAAAGTGACATGAAATAAGTGAACAGGGTGAAAAGTTGTCCTACTTACAGAGCAATTTACAGTCCAGGCATTGAACAGATGCTCCTACTACACAGAGCAGTAAAATAAGTGAGCACTCCTCAAGCATTGATAGAGCCAGATGACTTAGAGCACCGAGAAAACAGCTAAATGCTACAGCACTAAACCAGAAATGTCAACGTGAAAGCATCACTCCTGTCAGCAGTTATGAAAATAAGCGAATGTAAGCACAATAATTGTATTATAAGAACATATTGCAATACAGCTGGAGAGAAATAATTACCACAAAACGGTCACGGGCACTAACGGCTAAGAGTTAAATTCATTTTAACATATCACGCTTTATTAAAGTAGACACTTGTAGGAAATTACGCAGCAAAGCTAGCCTAAGGTGTGAATTGGTTGTATCTGCTCACCCTGTCTGTTTCTACATCATCCGAACCACTGCGCTCTCCGTTCACTGAAATGCATTTCTAGTCATGACAATCAGGAACCCATTGTCTTCCTCTGACACAAACAGCTCATTATATAACCACAAATCATCATGCAGTTCAAGTCAGCATTACTTGGAGGACGAGTGCAGGCAACAGAAAAGGGTCTGAAGTAGATCATAATAACTGATGGGATACAAAAAATGTTTAGGGAACTAATTCAGCATCACATGGTACTTTTGGAAGTATTCTAATTGGTTCTTTTGGTAGACTGCTAACATGTCTATTAGCGGCTGGTGTTGGTATAGTGTGATTAACCGCAGTGAGCATAACATGGGACCAGAGTGACACACTACAAATCATTACGAGGGTGGCTTTTTAATTTGTCCACCACAGAGCTTGTTAAAGATGTACCACCTTCTAGCTCCTTCATTCAAAGTTTCTGTGCATCATAACAAAGCATTTAAAAGTAAAACACCTCACCAGGTTGTGACCCTGCATGTGGCTCACGAGCCAACAAATGACAAGGACACAACAGCCTGCGGGCACAACAACAGCCACGACTACGATCCTCTGAAACTCTAAGAAAAGATTAAATAACTTGCATTACCACCCGTTTCCCCAAACAATGACAGCCGTGACTTATTCTAATTGCACAGGGCTAGAGAAAACAATGCCCATTTGTTCTGCTGTTCACATATGATCATGCACCAAGCATTTAGCGTGGCTTTAGAGGGGAGACACTCTGAAGGCGGTTAAAATGAAATTCATATACATCAATGCACAACCAGCCCGGCAATCTCTGCATGTAATTCGATAACATTGTATAACAAAGCATAACCTCAAAATCACAGTTCCCAATTTGTGCTCATGTATACAGCTGAAGCCACTGGAGACTCAATATTATGCTTATCAAATAAATGCATTGTTTATGTCCAGAGAAGCTCGCCACGCTGTGTTTGAACGAGTCCAAAATTGACATTTGGTAAAAGTTCACAGCAGCCTTATTCATTTGAACAAAGGGATGAAGCAGTGTGTACAGAATATTGATAGCGCATTTAACATTTCTGTGTTTGATTTGCCAGGTTAAGGCATGTTTATAGAGGAGTTACATGAATCTGAGCGGCGGCTGGGCAAAAGAAAGAAAGCAGGAGCAGGGGTGATCTGACTGATTCCCTCGTGACATCGCGGCACATGCATGAGAACAACGACCAAACTAACCAAAACAAAGAAATATTGAATGAACGTACCTTCATCTCTCTATGAGTCCTCTCGGAGACCAGTGCGACGAATCTGGGACTGCGAACAGAGGTGGAAGAAGCTGTTAGACATCACAGACAGTGCCAACTTCAGTCTGACACAACAAGACACGATTATGTTATGATGACATCACTTCTTCTGCCACACTGCTGGATGCTTTGAGAGAGAGAGAGAGAGAGAGAGAGAGAGAGATGGGCGGCACACACACACACACACACACACACACACTTAACATCGCTTTGGGGAAAAAAAGGGAAGAAACACACCGTGCGCACATCGGAATAGTGTCGAAAAAGTTTAAAAGATCCTTCGCTTAAATAATCCCAGCTAATGCAGTCGGCTGGTGGTATGTATGCGTGTGTGTGTTCCAGCATTCCTCCCCGCCCCCCGGAAAAAAAATACCCGTGTTGCAAAGTAAACCGAGGCTGATCACTCTCATTGGCAGAGCCCTTAAAGCCGTTTATGTAATGCCCAGTGTACTGTAGTCAGTCAGTCAGACTTGGCTTGTGGCTGCGGAGGGAGAGCAAACGCGAACTAACTGGGCAAAAAAAAATGGAGAAGAGGAGGAGGAGGGGGGGTACACGACTTCCTCCCTCTGTTTGGCACAAAAGCACGGACAATAAAGTGGTAATGAGGCGGAGGTGACGGCTGGAGAGACGGTCGCTCGGTTGTTTTCGGTGTTAGCGTCCGCTGTCTGCACCGCACCGACTACACCGACACTACAGCAGAGGATGACGCCATTTCTGTAGCTGACAGTCGGCTACAGGGAGGAAAAAAAACGGGGGAGGAGAGCACTTCGGACGGTGGAAATTTCGGGAGCCGCGGTCCAAATTCACCTGCCCACCCGCCGGAACTAGCCTCTCGCACGGTGTAGGGAATATCTCCGCGGTTTCTTTCTTTCTTTTTTAAATAAGAAAAAAGCTGCCCGACACCGTTCATTTCTGTCCCCCCCCCCTCCCCTCTTCTCCTTGTCTCGCTGCTCGCTCTCTCTCTCTCTCCATCTGCGGAGAGAGTACACTCAGCGAGCGGAGAGAAACAACACCGCTGACGGGCAGACCTTTATACTCATTTATGTCACATTAAAAGCCGTGGCGTGATAACAAGTTGGACAAAGTGAGCGGCGGCCCCGTTGAAAAAGTCACTTTCCTTCCAGCCCACCCACCCACCCACCTCCCGCAAAATGCTCTCTCTCCCTCTCCCTCTCTGGTAATTTCGCTGACTGCTTCGCTGACAAAGAAGCGAGTCGACGAAACGGTTCGCAACAAGGTCAAGCAGAAGGGAGACACCGCGTTCATACAGACAACATTTTTTATTGTTAAACCGGGGAAGCCAAGGTCGCAGCAACCCCCCCTCAACAACACCACCACCTCCCCGACAACACCCCCCCACACGCACACACACACAACAGTGTTGTGGCTCTCGGTCGCGGAGGATACAATGTCATCCGCCCCAGACAATCTGCAAGAGCAGTCGCTGCAAGTGAGTGATTGACCACCGCCGACAATACTGCACAGACACACAACATAAGCCCCCCCTCCACCCTCCCCAGTCTTTCTCTCCCCCTCCTCATCCTCGATGTGCTAAACCGGACAACTAAAGCGTCGAGCCCATTTAAACCTCCTCTGTAAAAGGTCTGTCAGCGGTGCAGACAGTTACGGAAATGTGCAACTGAAAGAGAAACGTGCAAAAAAAATCGTATTCAGCACTGACAGGGAAAACAGTCCACCTCGCATCTGGTCAATACAGCCACAACTGATCAAACGAGTTGACGAGCTGCGAAAAGAAAAGCCTGACAATGTACCTGTTTTGTATCATAAAAAACACTCCGCGGCTCACTCGCTGGGTCGACTAATCACATCCTGCAGCAGGCGTGCACGGGTCGCCCGTGGATTTTCGTGTAATATCACTTTTTTTCTGTAAAGGGGGAGCGATGAGGGAGAACCGTGACAGGCGGCTGCTCGACGACAAGCCTCCCGGAGGATTCCTCCACAACACCCCGCGTCTTCAAACTGTTCAGCCCGGGAGAGGAGCGACCTTTCACCGCGCTCCCCTGCCTTCATTCGGTCGCCGACGGAGGAACTTTGTTATCGAGCTGACCTCAAGTTTTATTTCTTGTTTTATACATTTATTGCCTTCTAATTCATTCATTCATTCCTTAAAATGCCCCTTCAAAATAAAACACACCGCAGCGTTAGTTAACAAGTTAGCTAACGTCAAGGTTGGCTTGGCAGCAGCGGGGAAGCAAGCTAGTACAGAGAGAAAAAAATGTTCAAAATAGCGATGGCTTTGCAGACCAAAAGCGGGCTTACCGATGCTGTCAAGTTGAGAAACACTTGTGTTGTTCGACGAAAGTGAATCAGTAATCCATAGGGACATTTATGAGAGAAATCTGACAGGTTTTAACGTCGTCCGTTGGCTGCCGGTTGATGTTGGATGCGGACGGTAAAAGTCGTTTTCGCTGTTTGCCTTGTTGAGTAGCTCATCTAGCCTAGCTACTTCTGTGAGCCAATCCCCGCCTCCTCAGAGTGATTGACGGGCGCCTTAGTCCCGCCTCCCACAAAATAACGTTCTGTCATTGGGTGGAACTGCGACGGGGCACGCCTGAGCGGCACACGATTGGCTAATTCGGGAGAAAAATATCCATGGTAATGTGGATGGAGTCATCCTAATGGTTGGCTTCTCACAATACAGTGAGAGAAAAAAATGCAGAGAAACTACAACTCCCAGTTTTTTGTACACATGTATGCCTTCGATATGTGTTACGGGTTGTCCCGATACAGCAGAGGATCATTTCCTGATCCACACTACAGGTTTGACATGTTTACCGGGCAACGTAGGAGTATAACTTCAACACACATCAACCGTGGCGCCCATGTTACATTCCACAGCTACTCTGCGCCTGCTCTGTAACGAAGACAATGCATATATAGGCGGCTCAGCGAAAGTAGCCTGGAAGTGTCTAAACAGTGCGTAACGGCTACTAGCCTAGCATAGCATCCGGTGAGTTAGCCAGTGACAGTCTGAGCTAAAATGGTTTGAAAGTGTGGATGTGACAGTCATATGGTGTGCCTTAGTCGATCAACGGTGAAGTGGGAGTTTTTATTTTCAACGAGGAGGAACGAAATGCCCAACAGTGGTGAGCCGGCGCGCTTATGTTAGCCTGCTAACGTCAGCTAACTAGCATTGTGGCTAACCGGACTACAGGACCGGCGGCAGCCGAGGTGGGTGGAGTTAAGAGAGTCTGAGACAACTGAACGTGTCCGCCTCTGCTGTGGAGTTAAAAACTTTAACTTCTGTTTTTAAGGACTTTTCTTCACCACTCAATATAGGCATTTCATAGTATTGTAGACATTGTAGATAGATGTGTATTATTACTTCTCAAAGTGTAAGTGTAAGTAATTTAACTGAAGACTCTATGAAGTAGCAGAGCTGTTGTATTGACCTGCATTAAATGTTACAGATGTACATGTCAGTTTCAGCAATGATGACGTTGTAAATATACTATTTTTATTATATTTTATTGCACCATGTCTAAGTGGAAATTAATGCGTTATCGTGTCATTTGATAGAAAATGTTTTTTAGTATGAGCATTTAATTATGATAAGTAGCTGTGAAGTATCCGTATCACAAGCTGAGCTACAGTGAATTATTTCCTTTTTAAATTAGTTTAGTTGCCTGATGTGTTGTCAAGAAAAAGTGTCAACAATTTTCATAGGTTAGGTTCATTTGGAAATGATAGTGAGGAATTTTTGTTGATGAGCATTTGCTGTCACAGTTGTCCCAGCCTTTCTGGTTTTATTGTCACGTGACATGTCACCAGTTTTCGGTGATTCACCATTAATGTGATTGTTTTAACTTATCATGTGATCAGTGTGTACAAAGGGTTTTTTATAGCTTTGCACATGCATCTTAGACACAGTGCACTACAATATGAAAGTATGTCATCATATTTGTCATAACCTCTCATTTACTTGTTTGGTTTACGAGTAAGAGCATTTTTACTGTAAAGCTTTACTAAATACATTAGTTTTGCATTTCTTTTTGTATCTCCTGTGTCTCAGTTATATGCTCGTGCACAAAAAATGGGTAGAAATGTCACTCAAATGATACTCACGTAGCTCCTGTGTATTGTGCCTCCAAGTGTGGAGCAGCATTTTACAGTTCTGTAGCTGATGTCAGTTACACCAAGATAGCTTTGGAAGCTGACGTTGTTCTTGTCATGTCAGCACACTCTTTTCTGCTATTTTTTTCAAGTACAGTTCTGGCTCCTCAATCTGTCAGATACAAGCAACCCGACATGAACACACAAGCACTACTAATTAGAATGATCTTCTCAGCTTTTCTCTTGTGTAATTGTGGACTTAAACCAAGCCTTATAACTTCCAGAGCTCAGTAATGTCATTATTATTTCTGTAAGTCAAGTCTCAATCAATGAGTGAGAGGGATTAATGACTTTTGTGGCTAGAAAATGCTGCTACACCAGTTCAGACACTCACCTGTTATCTCTTGCACTATCTAATCATTAGGAGGGTATAAAGTCATGGATCATATTATTGGAAAATAGGTCTTAACTGTCATGAGACCAGATAAACAACCAAATTTAAAGATATAAAATGAAGAACAAGTTGTATTCTTTTAACTATTTACATGTGTATTGCTCTTCATCATCAGTTTGTGCATTTGAAAGTTTTCTTACATTTCCCACAACCCAGACTAAATGCAAAACAGAACAAATGTCGGTTTGTATGATGTTTTAGTCTGTTATTTTGTTACAAACCACTTTAAACAAGTCAAAATTCAGTCAAGTCACAAGAGATTACCATGTATTAAAAGCTAGGAACATTGTTTTCCATTTTATAGTTCTAGATGAGTGAAAGTGAAAATACCATTTGCTACACAAAACTTGAAATATTTTCTCCCTCCATTTTAATCAAACACAGATGTTGTCGCATCACTCTAACAACTGATCTCCCAGATCGTCTTATTATTTTGACCTTTGGTTATGAAAGGTTTATAAGGTTACATTACACTGCATACATAATCTTGCAAACAATATTAGACTACAGCACTCATTTATCATAAATGACACTTTTATCTTGAATCACACTGTCTTCAGCAGCTGCATTTCCTCACTTTTTTTTCCCGTTGTCCTCCATATAGACTTGCGTAAACCTGAAGCAATGGACCGTGACTCAGAAGCCGCCTCTGAGCGAATCTTGCTGGAGCCATACAAGTACTTGTTGCAACTGCCAGGTTAGTCTTTTATCCACTTCAGACTGTAGAAAGCTGGGTGAGGTGGTCACACGCAGACTTGTAGCTGAAAGGTCATCAGCAGCCATGTACTGCTGGGAGTCCTAGAGCCATACTGAGCCTTCACCCGCTCACTTCCTGTTAGTCAGCAAGATGTCTGAAATGATGAATGTGATGAAAGGCTCCAGTGTACACGGCAGACATAATCGCATCTTGTTTTTCAGCTCCAACGCCTCTCTTTGTGTTATTAGGTGTTGCTTAATTTCTTATTGAGCGTGTGATTGTGTTGCTGCTGTGGCACAGTAGGCTTGAACTTAAAATCATCGAGACAGTCTTACAGTGTTGGTAATATCTCAAACTCATATTTGAGGATGTATTTTTATGACTGTAACTTGCAATAATATAAAAAAAAAAAACAGGTGGAGCTAAAATGTTCATAGCTGAAGCTGACAGGTTGTGTGTACTTGTGTGCATGTTTAACATCCCTATTTTTTATTTTTTTGTCTAATTTCTCTTGCCAGAGTGCAGTCGCTAGATGTTTAGGAAACTTGTATTTGTTTCTCCAGTTTTATGTGGTCACTTTTTGTAAATGAAGTGGCTGACCTAACATCAGAATGTTATTTGGGTAAATAGGGCAAGTCCTAAGAGTCTCTGTTAGTTAGGATGTTTCCTCTGCTACAGAATTGCTCTGTCATTTATGCTTATAAAATAAGATTACTTTAAAGTCTATCGATCAACATTATCATTAAAGAAAATTCCAGTATTTTAATACTGAACCTTTTATTGTGTTTGCAAATATATCTTTAGACTCGCATGCCCCCATCACTGCTTAGGTTGATGATGTGATCACTTAACTAGAAAGTTGTGTGCCTGGTGGCATGTTTAACTTTGAATTAGCTTTGCTATACAAGAAAACAGAGGTAAGTGCTGATTGGGGGGTAAAATATAAACTTTTGAAATAAATGCTTGCTAAAGATAGGAATGAAATAATGACATTTTAAAAATATTTTTGTGGCTGTTTCATGCAAAGCATGGCTTTACAGCAGTGAGATTGCTATCATGCTTACCTGCAGTTATACTGGCTGAATTTATGACAACAAGAGATTTTTCCTTTTTAAAGTTCAGTTTCTCAAGGGATTTGTAGCTACCACCTGCCAAGCTGTGTTAATATATAACTCAACAAATTGTGTGCATTCTGAATTATCAGCAACATAAGGGCTGAAAAAAATACTCGTATCAGCAAAGCCTAAAAACTGACAACCCATTTTTTAAAAATGTAGAATGAGCAGATGATTTGCAACAGTAGTCACTATGAAGGATGCAGTCACAGGTTATGTTTTTCCTGCTCCTGTGCAGGCTACAGTATGTGTGCATTTCACTATTAAAACAATTTAATTGTTGTTTTGTGCTCTCTTCTCAGGAAAACAAGTAAGGACAAAACTATCCCAAGCATTTAACCACTGGCTTAATGTTCCAGAGGACAAGTTGCAGGTGAGATATTGGCCATATCAAGCCTCTCAACTTCCAGAGTTGTCTGATGTTTATTGTTGCAGACGGGTCCAGGAAGGTGAAATGATGCCGCGCTCATTCCAAATAGGCAATTTAATGTGTAATATAACTGAAGCCTTCTGTCAGCTGAGTTGTTGCTAACTGAATGTAAATATAAAGCTTGGATATAGAGCGGTAGTAATTTATTACGAGAGGTTGTTAATGCAGCTGAGCACCTAGTGGAGTGAAATGAAGAAGGTGGAGCTTTCAAAAACATAGCAGTTCACCTTTTCTGTCTTTGTTTAAGCAGTTGGTTGAAAAAAAGCTGCTTCTTCTCATTGCTGATTTCATGAATTGTTGAAAGATGTTCTGAGTAGTTCACATGTTCGTTGTTTACTTGTATGTCCAGCAGATATAGACCAACATTATGATCCCATCAAAGTTACACTTAGTTCTAATAGTATTCAGTATTTTAACTTCTCCTACTGCTGACAAAAATATCTGAATCATAGATGTTTGACTACATCAGGTAGTTTCAAAGTTTGTCCATGGTAACTTGGTCCAAGTTAAAGACTAAAGTTTTATTGAAGGTGTGTTGAATAAAACCAACAGAAGAAGTTAAATAAGGGAAAACAGCCGTGCAGAGCTGCAGATTAGTAAATTGTTGTGGGTTTGTGACTACTAGTGACCCTGTTCACATTACATGTAGTCAGTCAATTAACTGTTTCCAAGAAATGATTGAGAGGTTTGACTGCTTGCAGGCTCCGTGCATTAGCATGTTTCCAGGCCTCTGAATTTCCGTCCTCATCACACATTTTGTAGAGCGATTGGAAAAAGGTCTGGTCTTGCTCTGGTGAAGGGCTGTTTAGCCAGCTGGACGACCAGCCGAGCCCATCAGAGGCTTTGTGGGTTAAGACTGAAGCCGATGTGACTCACAAACCCAAAGTATGTCAGAGTACCTTATGTTGTAGCACAGCGGAGCCCCTCTCACATTTGAATAAAGAATAATGAGGGAATAATTAACATAAAATTTCATCCTTGGAAGAATTAAATATGTGAAATGACATGTAGTTACAATTGTCTAAAAAACCCCACTGATTGCATTTTGAATAATCCTTGAATAATGACATATCATTCAAACTGATGAATTCCTGCCCACTGTGGATTTTTTCATAGCACTTGCACGGTTTACTCTCCTTTCTTCTCCATTTTTTTTAGATAGCTGTTGTATGTACTGTTTCATTTCAAGGTTTCTACTTGTGACTCAGTGCTTTCAAGTTTCTCAGCGGTGGTGCATTCATAATAACTATTTAATAATATCATGAAGAGCTCTTTTCAAAATTATGTTAACATGAAAGTAAAACAAAAGGAAAGTAAAACAATGACAGCTAACCATCTATTGTTGGCTACAACACAAACATAATGGAGTGCTGTGCAGCAGGAACATAATACAGTCATGAAAGGCTTTCAAATGGATTTTTTATGAATCCAAGAAGATTGGGGACCTGCCCACTAAGACTGATCATTTCCATGATAATATACTGATGTGAAACAGGACTTCAGGTTTTCCACATACTCCCACTTCTGCTTTTAAATCTTTCAAAGGGTTGCAGATTGCCTCCAGTCTAAATGTTTTTTGCTTTGACTGTAACCTGACGATCGGACATCTCTTATGTCTTGCTGGTCATGTGACAGCCCGACCACACCCCTTCTGCCATTCAGACGACTGGCTGAACAACTTTCTCTCTCCACTGTGCACCCATATCAAGTCATCTGCCGCCACATCCCTTCTCCTCTCAATACTCCCCCAAGTCATCTGTGAGGAATAAAAATCTATCTGAATAGATTCTGGCATTAATCCCACCAGCACACGGAAAGCCACTTTTATAAGGCTTGCTCTCTGTCAAACAGAGTTTCTGATGAGGAAGAAGGGGAAGTGTTTCTGCTGGGAGTGAAAGCAAGATTTCACTGCATTGAGTTGAGGTAGGCTTTAAATGATATCTGCTAAACATTTTAACTTACTGTACATTAGATTTCTCTTTCTGAGAAGTTGGGTAGAAAAAAAGAAGACTCCAAATTGATGGTAATCGCTGTACAGGAACAGGTGCAATAACTGTTGTTTCTAATCCAGGGGTTTCCCCAGGAGTATGATGAAGCTAGTTACCAGAGTTTTTTTTTAAATTTGTATTTTATTCTAATTTTGTACAATGAATAGAAGCTAACACTGTATTTTGTATGTAGGATGGTGCTGCAGTGGAGTAGAGACTGACTGTCTTTAAAGAAAACCCTCAAATCAATGCTAGTTTATGCTTTGTGAATGAATGAGTTGGTCATGGTTTCTAAATGGTTTACTACTCAGAATATTCCAGATGGTGCATTAAATGGTTGTGAAAATGAACTGTTTGACAGCATTTGGGGATTGTTTGTCTGTGTGTTTTAAGACCTGTTATACCCACATTTATCCCCAGAGAGAGAGAGAGCGAGAGATTGCTGCTTTTTCAGCTTCTTGTGTTCCTGTTCACCTCTGAGAGCAAAGGATTAGCATGATTTAAGTGGCAGACAGCTTCCCAGGCAAGCACACGCCTCCGCTCATCCATTACAGTGTTGTAACATATTCTTGGATGCAGCCCGATTAGATGGCAACAGACATACTGAAGTGCACACACAGGCAGCAGGCTAAACGGCATTCCTGCTTTTCCTCAGTCAGATTCATTTCAAATTAGCTGTTGAGGTTTTATTGAACAGGACTCTTGCCGCTGTCCGCTTGAGGGAGATTGACCTTGTTACACTGATAGTCATAGCATTGTTGTGGCTGAATACTGGTTCTGTGTCCAGTGATGGAGATATGGAAACTAAACTGTTTTCTGAATGTACAGGAATTTCTTAGCACAGAATGCTAAATGCTGAGCCTGTCACCTCTCATTAGGTTTGCAGTTCAACAGGTCCCCCTTTGTCCTGAATGTTTTATAAACCCTTCCCCAAATAGAGGAATCCTAGTTCTGCAGTGGAGCTCAGAGGTCGCAATGTTGTCTCCTGCGGTCATTTTTTGTAGCGCACAATAAGTCTTCCCCACAACGTGATGACTGGTTTTGCACCTCAATAAAAACAGACGCATGCATATAATAAATGAAGTTGTCAGACTCTTGTGAGGAGGTATTGAATATTAAAGCTCAGTCCTGTCGTGGCAGTCCTCCTTCTGCTACAGCATCCATCTCACACTTTGCATCAGCAGATATTTATTTAATCACAGCCTTCACGCTGTTACTGTCTGTCTTCAGATGAATGAATTCAGTTTGCAAAAATTAATAAAAGGAGCAACTTAACATTCAAAGTGGCAGTTCTGATTATTTTCACATTACACGCTACTACAGCGCTGACATTTTCAATTCAGGAGCACATATGCTCCTTGAGGCCACACTGGCATGTTACCTTTAGAGGTTTAAGTTTGATTGATCAGATTTTGATGCAGATTAGTCAACCATTCATTAGGCTTACATCTATATACAGACTGAAACCAAATCGACTTTCATTCGTCTGATAACTCCACTTCTGACAGTATCTTCTCGTTATGTTTGAGTGGGTAGTTGAGGTTTAAATGTACCTCACATATCAAAGAATGATCTCCCCCTATGACTCCCCCTCCCCCCTCCTCTGTTTCTGTGTAGCAGCCCTGTAAACTCCCGCTGAACCCATCGTGCAGACTCCTCTTGTCATCATTAGCACACTGCTGCCAAGAAGTCGCCGCCATGGAAACAACCGTGCCTTTGGATAGATGGAGGCAGTGACAGCAGCACACGGTCTCATTCATTTGGCAATGAATTTTTTATCAAATCCCCATATGTGCTTCTCTACAGTGTAGTACAGCACAGGTTGCGGAGGTTTGGGGAAATTCCCCCCGCTCGGTTGCTTTGCGACCTTTAACTGACTGGCTTCTTCCTGTTCTCTGTGACAGTGTTGAAAGGGTAGCTTTCATATACTGTCCTCTGTCTTTTACTTTGAAAACACGTGTCATTCATGAGAATATGTGCCGCCTTGGGCTGAGGGCGCCTCGTCAGTTGTAATGCGACTGATCCAGAGTGAGACTAAAACACAGCTGTCTCCATGAGAAAATAACTTGCAGGTTGGCATGTGAAATGTGACGTGTAGCAACTCATGAATACAGAACAGTGGCTTAATAAAAGCTACGCCTTGTTTTTAAAGAGGTCACGTTTCTGGATACAAGCTGTTATGTGGTGGAGGGTCATCATTCACAGAGCAGATAAGTTGTAACAACAGCAGATTGTGTTGCAGTAAAGTCGAGATCAAGCAAAAGAGGAAATAGTTTAGCTGCCGTAGTTAGCCAGACGGGTCCGGACACAGCTCATCTCATGATCTGTTTAGTTAGTAGAGGACAGCCTAAACAGTAGCGACACTCATTAAATGTCTGACATTTGCTGAAATAGCCCCTCTGCTCTTTCCCCTTTACGTTTTATTTCATTAAACCCTGTTCTTTTTTACGGCGGCAGTGAAGGTGACCCGCCACCTCCATAAAGCAATGCACTGTGAATTAGTTGATTGGTCACAGGCTTTATTGTGTCTTTGGCATCACCTCACAGAATCAAAACAACATAATTTAAAAAAACAAACAAAACACTCATCTGAATATTATACCATAGCTGCTTCAGAATTTAACAGAAATTAGTTAGGGTGCCATTTTTTTAAAATTATATTTGTGTACTAAAACAGTTCATGAATGGACAGTATTTCTGAATGGCACGATGCAGTAGGTGTGGTGTGTGATCATGTGGGATGTCCGTATTAAAACCTTGGCCAGACTTCAACAGTACTGCGGTCTGACTCAGGTGTATTTGCGGTGGTTAGCACCCTCTAAAATTCCTCCGAGTGAGATTTATGCATGCAGATAACCGACTTGTCTGTTTTTAGAATTATTTCCCCTCAGCATATTGGACTCGTTTGTTGCGAAGGAGTCTCTGCATTCTTAATGGATCACTGATTGTAGCTTTGGCAAACAGTGAGTGTCTGAGTCAGTAACCTCTGGTGATAATCAATGAAGTCTTGCGGAGCAGCAAAGCTTTCGGCACTTAAACAGCAGCATTACACTGCGACCGCCTGACTAATTCAATTCGTTGGAGGACCCAGACACTCAAAGTCCAAAACTTGAAATTTGTCGGTGTTTGGGTTTGATAGCTGCTGCTGTTATCTGGGGCTGCTGTCTGTGTGAATCTCAACTCTTGTTCCTTTTTGTCCTGACTGGAATATAAATTCACAAAGACCACAGTCTGTTTGCAGCAAACCTTTTGAATCCCTGACGGTGTTTTTTGGCTGCATAATATTCAGTTTTCTCGTTCCAGTGTGCATTCATTGTAGCTCTACCCACAACCCCCTTCTCTCGTAAGTGGCTCACTTAGGTTGCAGGGTGAGCGAGTGTCGGGACCCTGCCGAATTAAAGGTTGTGTTTGGCGAATAAACTGCTCAACCGGCCCAGCCTTGGCCATCTGCCTGACCCACTGAGCTCTCTTTGTGCTCCCCAGCCCCGTACAAACAGCTTTCATTACCAGGCCACACCACTTGTCTTTTAAATCAGCGCAGCACTCCAGCAGTCTGCACAGCCAGTTCAAGACAGCAGACACCTGATGGCAACCCTGGCTGCTTTGTGTCCAACGTGGACCTGAAACAAAGACATTTCCGGCCTCAGATTGAGCCTCGTCCTGATGGACAGAGGATGTTTAATAAGGCTGTGTGTTCCACTAACAAATGATTATTATTACTTTTTTGAACATGAACTCAGCAAATAAAGTATCCATGTAGCATGTTATCTATTGTCTGTAAAGCCTTTGATTCATCACAGAGGTGCACATGTTGACAGAGGGTCAAGCAGCCATAAGCTGGTCAATACACTCATCATTTACGCCTCAGGTCTTTTAGACGATGTGTACCGAGCCCTGCATCCTGCAGTGTCACATGTAATTGTCTTACCATGTGCAGAGCAGATTAAATCAAGCAGTTCAATCCGGAGCGCGTCTTTGCCGAACTCCTCATTCTCTCTCCGACTCGCTGCCTGGTTTGTTTCAGCGACAGCTATTTTGTCTGCTGATGAAGAGTCTCTCTAGCGGAGCAGTGCAGACAAGAGTGTAGACATGGCACCCTCTGCTGTATACACGCTGTAATGCATAATTTACACAGAGCACTTCAGTGGAAGCTATCACTGTCTGTTACTCAAGTCAAGTTTCCTCAGCATAAGCATCGAAACAGTTCCTGAATTAATTATTATGAAGAAAGATTGATTTGATTTAGTTTTTTTTTTCTGGACACATCAATGTAACTGCACCATGCATCATTTGTGTGTAACAGTTCAGTGTAATGATCAGGTTTGTTTGCATCAGGTGATCATCGAGGTGACTGAGATGCTGCACAACGCCAGCTTGCTCATAGACGACATAGAGGACAGCTCCAAGCTGCGGCGAGGCTTCCCCGTGGCCCACAGCATCTACGGCATCCCCTCCGTCATCAACTCAGCCAACTACGTCTACTTCTTGGGGCTGGAAAAGGTGCTGACCCTGGAGCACCCCGAGGCTGTCCGAGTGTTTACCCGGCAGCTGCTGGAGCTGCACCGGGGTCAGGGCCTGGACATCCACTGGAGGGACACCTACACCTGTCCCACTGAGCAGGAGTACCGCAACATGGTGCTGCAGAAAACTGGAGGGCTCTTTGGCCTGGCCGTGGGCCTCATGCAGCTCTTCTCAGACTGGAAACAGGACCTGAAACCCCTCCTGGACACGCTGGGCCTCTTCTTCCAGATCCGCGACGACTACGCCAACCTGAGCTCCCGCGAGTACAGCGAGAACAAGAGCTTCTGCGAGGACCTGACCGAGGGCAAGTTCTCTTTCCCCACCATCCACGCCATATGGTCCCGTCCAGAGAGCACCCAGGTGCAGAACATTCTGAGGCAGCGTACAGAGAACATGGACATCAAACGGTACTGCGTGGACTACCTGGAGAAGGTGGGCTCGTTCGCCTACACCCGTCAGACTCTGCGGGACCTGGAGGTGGAGGCCTACCGTCTCATCAGGGAGTTTGGGGGGAACCCTCAGCTTGAGAGCCTTGTCAAACACCTCAGCCAAATGCACCACGAGGCTGAGGCCACAGCAGAGTCCAGTACAGAGCCACACTCAAGCCACAACCACTGACCTCAGCCACCTATCACTGCTACACCACCTGCATACTAACCATGCACACTCCACTGGCACAGAAGCTGCTAATAATGCAGACATTCCTGTATAGCTCAACAAACACACAGAGCAGTATGTTATGTTCACAAACTACTCTATGCGTCACAATTAACCATTAAAGTTTAGCGCTTTTATTCTAATAGACAGCTTTGACTGCATTCAGCAAAGCAGCCCCAAATTCTGCCTCTCTGTCTTTGGCGTGCTAGTTGGCATCCTTCAAGTGTTGCATTACAAAGTACACATCAGCAGTTTTTGTATCCGAGTGTAGCTGTGCAGTCAGTGGAAGAAATTAAACTAGAAACTTCTCACGGTTTTAGGTTCACTTCTTAAAAATGAAAAATAACAAGATGACATCAAAGCTTAAAAGCCTTCTCTTTGACATGGACTACAGTGCATATAAATGTATTTTTTATGTTTTGCCTCAAAATGAAAATACTATATTCAGGGCAGAGTGAATGGTGGGTGTGTGTGTTGTTTTTTTTTGTTTTTGTTTTTTGTTGCGGTTTGTTTTGTTTTGTTTTCTAAAGTCCATTTAAACTAAAATGCGGATATCCTTAATCATTAAATTGCCAGAGTGCCAATCCTGTAGAAAAGACTTCTGCAACTCAATTGTCTACTTGTTATGTAACATGCTGGCATTATATGCAAAGTAGCTTTCATGCTGTTTATGCTCGTCTGTAATATGAACACTGTCGATGCTCCGGTTTATTGCAGACTGTGTTTCCATCTGGTTCAGATTCAACACAGATTCTTCACGTCTCTCGTATTTTATCAGGGTGATCCTGTTATATTTGTAAGTAGACACTGTGCTGCAGTTAAGAACTTATTTGCATCTGTTGAATAAAAAAAAAAAACTTTAAAGACTTGGGTTTGTCTCACTTCTGAAACTAAATTTCACATCTCCCTGTGGTGTCGAGGCTGGTTTGGTTTTCTTTGTTTTGAAGTGAACACGTGTGATGTAATGGGAGGAAGAGAAGGACCTTTCTTCAGAGATGAGCAGCACCATCTACTGAGCACATGGGTGTAATTGGGAAAACAACAACTTGCCTGTGTTTCTTTCCACCTGATGTTTTTTCACACATTTACCCGGCGCGCACACACCGAGCCATCATTATCCACGGCATATGTAATCGTAAGCTTTCTCCTGTTGCACCCGATCCGTGTGTTTATTTTTCAAGGCAGCCTGTGACTGCGTGCTGAATAGCGTGAGGCTGACTCGAGTTATTACAGAAGTGCCTGCCACGTGCTCTGTTTGGAGGGACCTTGACTGAACACTCTCTGGTTGTTATGGACGTGGTTGGTGTTTTACTGTGAGCTTGTTCTGAAATACAAGGTGCCGGTCATCTAAATCCCGTATTATCTGCCGCGTCTGTTAATACTGTTGTTGAGTTTGTCTTGAGCTGCTGAAAAGAAGTGCAGCCCTGCGGACAGAGGCTATCTGTCCCAGACAGCTCTGTTGACTCACTGAATATCCTGCTCTTGACAGCTGCAATTCAGTTAATTATGTGTCTTTCGGATTGAACCGCGGTCTCTCTGAAAATACATCTATTCATCAAAATGTTAAATTCTTGAAAATCTGGGGGACCGGTTTCCTCTACTAATTTTCAGTCCAAGCAGCCACAAGTGCAGGAAAATGTGATGCAAATGCATTTGTGATTTGATAAGCAGCAGAAGATGTATGAAGTGGCTTTTGCAGAGCTGACTTAAGTCCATCACAATAATCAAAGCCTCTCACAGTTTTCATTTCTTCTCCCTCTCTCTGTCTCTAGGTTGACTAGATTGATTTTTCTCCACCCACAGTGTCTGAGTTCTGTTTGAGAGCAAAACAGAATAGCTTTTGTGTGAAGGGCGACATGGCTCACTCACTGTCTCCCTCATCCTCTGCAAGCTTTGTATTATTTATCACTGAGCTACGCTTTACACATTTGTGTTGCTTGGTAGCACTCCAATAGATATTTCATAAATATTCTTGTGGCAACAACGTTTTTGAAAACCTCATTGCAGAGAATGGTAATGGATGCTGCTGTCTGTGCACCTTTACTCGTCTTTTTGGTTATTCTGCTGAATTGAAATGTTCCTTAAAAAATTACTTGGAAAAAGTTTGAGATTGCTTTTTTTTTTTTTTTTTTTTCCCCCCACACCTTGCTTGACCAATGTACATTTACACATTTTACACTCTGGAAATGGCAGAACAACTGCAGTCCTTCACCGGGCCTGCTGTGCTGCTCCACTGGAGCAACTGGCAGGACCTTTTATTCCTCCACAAGAGCCTCTAAAAAAAACAAAAAAAAACACCAACACCACTGCTGAATGCTTTCAATGTCTTAAACTGGTTGACATGTTGAGCCATGTTAGAGGATGGCACGCATGAAAACCCATTAGTTCCAAGTGAAAACATTGTTTTAAATGGGTTCTGAATATAGCTTGCATTCTCAGAAAAGGCTGAGTAACTTGTAACAGCTGGACACAATTTGGTGCAGCAGTAAATATTAATGACAGCAGGATGGTGTATGTAGGAGTAATAAACCACAAAGCCTTCATGGTAATGAAGTTAATATTCTTTTGTACAACAATGGAACTCTCTGAGAGAAAAAATAGGGTAAATATTGTGTTAAATATTGTATTAGTGGGATCAATTCATTATTAGTTTCCTCTTTCATGTGACTTGTTGACTATCAGAAAAACATACAATTTCAACAGACCGACCTTTTAATGTTGCTTGATCCGCAGGGGCTAATAAGAAGCTTCCTTCAGTTTACAATATTCATGCCAGCATGGTTATCATATTCATGTCACTGTTCCCAGAACAACACATGTTCTCATGCATAATTCTGGCTCCAACTTGTTTGTAAAAACCTCACTGCGCCCCCATGTCCCATCGGGGATAAAGACGAATAACAAAGTACCCACTTGTTTTCACCTGCAATCATTGTGGAAAAAAGAGAACCGTCTTCTTTGAGTTTAAAGTGACTGTATGCTGATTAACAGGGGCACTCCAGCAATTTTACACACCAAGTTCACTTTGAGGAGAAAGTACTTCTCAGTCAGTGATAACTGTGGATTGACAGCGTCTCTGGCTCTCAATGGAGCTTTTGAGATATAAAAAAGCCTTGATGATGTCATGTGTTATCAGCGTTGTCTCAGCTTGGATTTTGGGATTACATATATATAACAGAAGCCCTGTGCCACAAACTGGGGCCTGAAGTTTGAAAGATGTGACTGTTCACCAGGGCCTAGAAAAAAGATGCTAAAGAAAGATTTTGCATTATGGGAGATGTAGGATCCAGTGGTTTGGGAACTTGACCCATACTAAGTAATAAAAGTCTGGATATCTTGGCCTCTGCTGTATCAGATCTTTTGTAAATGTGTTTCTCGTCTCATGCAAGTGCAACGCTATATTGCTCGAGAAGCCTTTTCATGCTGAACTGAGGGCGACTGGATTCACTTAGCTGACATCATAACATTTCGTCCATATATAGGGTTGCATCAGATTACATCAGATGATGTAAGTGGTTTCTGAGAATCTCATCATCAGACCGATGAGCTAATTCACGATCCTCTTAAGACAGCATGACTGTCAGTAATGGTTCAGTAATGACTGAATGACTAATTATCTCTCACAAACACTATCGTAGTAAATCTGCCATGTCACCCCATCAGAGATCAAGAGTGCTTATGAAGACCCATGATTCACTCAGAATTTCACTTTGTCAAAGACGGACGTAATTACGTGTACTGTCTAACAGCCAACTTTCTATCAAATGTATCATCTAACCGATCCACAATGTCGCACATTTCACAGCTGTGTTCGGCAAATGTTTGCAAAAAGTGACAGCCATAACCTTACCAGGCTGAGACTCTAGAGCTGCTATGGAAATGAGAGAGGGAGCCGTGGGTGAGTTCAAATTGGGGAATGAAAATGCTGCCCCATTAGGGCATAGTTGTGTGTCTAATAATATCCCCTCATTCCTGTGAATCAGAATCAGTCGGAGATACCGGTTTTAGATGCCGGGTGTCATGAATAAATGATTTCCTCCTCGTTTTAGTGCACACAGAGGAGGGGAGGGGGGGGGTTGTTGGGGTAAAGGGGGCTGATTGACAGCAACGTGTAATGCTCTGTGAGGAGAGTCTAAGAACCTGGAGTTGTTTGAATGAGTATGCAGATGCACGGCACTCAGCAGACTGTAAGCCCCTCTCTCCAGGATCTGGGACAGCTGTGCCTGATCTGAATCGCGGTGGCTTTACTTTGACGCCACAGGTAAGTTTTAATTTAATCTATAATGTACTGTAAGTTTCCACAGCGCTGTGAAAAAAAAAACCAAAAACATAGGCACTGCACAAGCCCTCACTGGTTGTTTATAATCTTTAAGTGGCCTTTTGATTAAATAGGTTATCCAGAAAAATAAAAACAGGAGCACTTGGACCCCAGGAGGTACTTCTGCACTTAGAAGGTGCT
>JAOXYL010000039.1:6843725-6889257 GCA_028564955.1 Terapon puta | reverse complement strand
CTGTTTGTGGCATGATTAGTTACTTAGTTACTAATGTTCTCATTTTAAATTCCAACCATAAAATAGTTTGCAACTTAAAATGCGGTTCGACCACAGTCGCTGGCTTAGTGACCCAAACTGCGACATTCTTTGATATATCAAACAGTTTTTAAAAGTATATCTATTCTTTTTATTTCAAGCAAACTGCAAAGGAAAAACCCACGTTTCTGATTTACAAACCAGTGTTTCTGTCCTTTTTGCACCTTCATCTGAATCCTCTGGAGAAGCGGCTGTCGGCCTGATCATAATGTTTAAAGGCTGAGCTGAATGTCAGTCCAGCATTAAAAGTGGACTGTCTGATAAGAATTATGACCAATTTAGTTCATGTTTCTTCTCTGGCTGCATATCAACAACAAAAGCCTGTTGTTTTGACCTGGGGGCATTCATGTTTCTAGCTTTGTAGAGGCACCAAGAGAAACGAATCGAACATTTTGAATCCATCAACTGACTGACAGTGATGATGCCTTTGCAGCCATATTGCCCCCAGTTTGTCGACACTTCTGACTCTGAATTACATCTTGGGGGCTGACGTGAACGGTCCTTTCCACTCAGCTGATGTCGTGTGATCTGACGACTTTTATTTATATTTCTCTTGCAAATTTATGTATCGTCCTAGCAAATATTCCCTTCGTAAAAATTATTTTTAAAAGTTACAATGTGCCGCTATGGAGAGCTGTGTAGTCTATACTGATGGCCTCGCATTGAAGCCCACACTTCACTTTGTGTGTGTGCCTGTGTGTGTGTGTGCTCTCAAAGTTAGCATAAGTCTGATGCATTTTTTTGGCCTCTTGGACTCACAGTCTAGATGATAAGAGGGACGAGAGATGCTTGGACAACACTGTAAATGGTAAATGGATGTGTAAATGCACTTACATCACGTTTCTCTTCTCTTCTCGTCCACTCAAAGTGCTTTACAATACGAGCCATTCACCCCATTCACTCACACAGTCATACACTGCCTCCATGCATGACGCCTCAGGATCTAACCTAATCATTTTTCTCGTGAGCAGCCTCTTTCTTTGTTGCCCAAGACAACTTCGACATATGGTCTGAAGGAGTCGGAGAGTGAACTGCTGACATTTCTCTCTACCTCCTGAGCCACAGCCACTAACGAAAAAACATATTGATTGATATGATTCTTGATAAGATTAAAAGAAGTTAAATGAGCTGCACCAATAAGTCAACTTGTACATTAAATTGCAGCTCTACACGATACATCTTTATGAACCCTGATTACAAGCTGGGCATAATCGCTTTGTTTTTTTTAAGAAGAGGAGGGTTTTCTTGTAAGCAGCCTCTTTGTTGTGCTGAGTGGGGATGATGGTGTATGGCGGGCTTCCAGGCCCGGCTATAATGCTGAGCGAACAGCCTCGGGGCTGTGGGGCAATCATTCCCTGGGCACATGAGGAGCATACCAAATGAGATGATGACACGGCCTTTTAAGTTGCACAAGAAGTCGTTCATGAACGTCGCGGGGATGAGCTGCCCGTTTGCACTGCAGAAACATGTTTATGTAGCCTTTTATTGTGGGGAAAACCTCATGCAGGAACAATGAGCGCCTCTATCTAATGAACGGACGTGATGCAGAAATCTCTATTTACAGTAACAGTGTTATGATGTTTTAAGGCATGGAGACCGACCTCGACCACAAAGAGTAAATCAGGCTTGAAAGTCAATATTTAAGCAGGTGTTGTTAGATGTGCACACACACTCTTTATGAGGCCTGAACTGCTTCCTAATAAAAGTCAGGTGGAGCTGCAGGCAGTTGGGGCAATCAGGATTATGATTAGTTTACAGAACAAGCAAAGATTGGCTCATTTAAAGTTGCACTTTTTCTTATGCTCTGATGTAGAGTTTCAGTTGGAGACGTTAACACTGGCAGTGTGAGGCGAGAAGCGCTAACCGAAAACAATCTGTGTGCGAAGAAAACATCGGGCCCGATCGGTAGAAAACTAACGTCAGTGGTGGTCAGCAGTCACCGTGGCCAACGAAACCCCTGGGTTTATCTTGCAGCCTTCACATCGCTGCTGCTTGGGTCTCCCAGCTGTGCAGAATAGATGCACTCTGACAGAGAGGTGGTGACACCGGTGTTTTCAGGGTGAAGCGAAGCCTCGCGTGGCACCTGACTAACTAAGCTGAGAAACACTTGTTTTGTTGGCACCTTGCAGTCAGCTGTTGGAATAAATTAAGAAAAACTGTAATTATGGTGAATGTTTATGTATGTGAAACAAAAAGTCTGATGGAGGCTCGTGTGGCTCCGGAGGGAGTCAGCGTCGGTTGGGTATGAAGACTAAAAGTTTAAAAATGAAAAAAATCTGGGGGCGTTAGAAGATAGAAAGAAGTGAGACCTCTGTGCTCCTCATCTCTGCTTGAGGCAAAAGGCTCCAGGCTACATTAGCATTACAACACACCTTAATTCACCCCTACTGTCAGCTGCATTGTGGGTAATGTAGTCACACTAGTGTAGATAGATAATAGATAGATAATAAAAAAAGACAGTATCTCTGGTTCTGCAGCAGTGCCCTTCTTTAAAAAAAATCCGTCATGAGTCTGACAGTGTTAAAGGAGTGAAATGAAGAGAGTCCATGAAGGACAGACACAATATGATGGTTTGCTGCTCCTGTGTCAGTCCATCCAATTTGGGAGTTAATGCATTCATAATGCACAGAGATGACTTAGTGCTCAAGAGCGGAGATAAGAATCAACATAAGCACCTTATCTATAATTATTCTGGAGCATAAAGTTTAGATTTAAGGAGCAATACAACATTTGAGGAAACACATTTATTCGCTCTCTAGTGGAGTTAGATGGGGACAGTAAACACCGAAGGTAACCAACCTGACCTTCTATGGTTACATCTCATTTGAGATGAAGTTTGAAAAATAAGTCTTTTTCATGGGGTTGTGTGCTGGATTATTTCTCGGCCGGCTGCAGTCGCTTTCCCTGTTCTCACAGTCTTTACGCTAAACTAACTAAGCTAAGTCGCGGCATTGGCATCACTCTTCATCTGAGTCCCTGCAAGACTGAGTGAGCAGATTTCCCAAAAAGATGGCAGCACATGTAGTTCTTATCCCACAATGCTCGAATACAAAAAACCTAACTTTGGTCCAATTTTTTGGGAACTTTTCAATCTCATGAATTGATTGAAACCAATACTGGGCCAGTTTGTCTCTCAAAAAAAAATCTGCAGCCTCTCCATGACTCTCAAGCTCAGAAATACTCAGTAATTGCGCAGAACAGCTGGGTACTGCAGTTTTTAGCAAATATTACTCAAACAGGACTAAACAGTATTTTAATGGGGGACTAATTTGAGCTGTGGATTAATAATAATAATAAATTTGCTGCACTACTGGGTGCGGCAGCAGGTTGGTGAACAGTGAGCGGGACTGACAAATAAACTACAACATTCATCGCAACGTAGGAACATTTTGGACAATAATAGCAGACAGAGCGACTGAGCTAATAAATGATTACTCTCATTGAACTGTGGGCAAACATTAAGTCGTGGCAGGAAATCGAAACCATTTTTTTGTGTGTCGCCATTCAGACGTTAAACGAATGAAGATGAATGAATGTTTGTTGGGAGCTGAAGACTGTCACTCATCCAGAGAAAGCTGCTGTTCTGCTCTAAATTAAGTGTCCAAATCAGAGGACATGCACAGAAGTTCACTTCGTAGGCGTCACATTCACATACTATTTTACAACATCCAAGATCAGTCTAAATATTAAACACTTAACTGGTGTAAATTCACGCTATTATGGCAACAGATCATCTAATGAGTGATTTTTTTTCCTTTGTAACAGGACCTAACAAACAGTTGCATGGTGGCAATGCTGTCCTGTGTGTGGCTAAGGTGCTCTTCAGCTTGGCGATTTTGAAACTCCACATACTTCTCATTCAGTAAAACGGAAACACACGCAAATATCTGCTGACAGAAGCGGGTTAAACGTGAAAGCCCCATACCTTTATCCTGTCCATGCAGGCCTCCATCTTCAGCTGCTCCACAGCTTTCCTGGCTTGGGAGATGCTGGCTGTGCTGTTGTTGGCGATGCCGTCCTTCATGGTGCTCCTGTGATGGCAAACAGAGGCACAAAGGGGGACACATGGAGTCAATGAACATCACATTAAATCCACAAAGCAGCATCCCCCCGGCAGTGTCTCTGCCCCCCCACCCCACCCCCCCGGAGCAGCCATTCCCTACCACAATGTTTTTATTTAAAAGGACCCATTTTGTCTGGGGGAATCTGTTTTACGGCAGCTCCATTTTATCTGAAGAAAGGCCTTTTAAGGCAGCAGCTGGACAGCGGTTTTGTCATTTTTCAGTCAGTGCTCACGCACAATTATTTTTTCCTTTATAGTCACGTTATTCTTCACAACGGGCCGGGGGATGGGGGCGTTGGGACACACACCTCTTTAAAAGCTGCACGGTTCTGCTCGGGGCTCAAGTGCTTTACTCGAGGGCACTTCAGCAGACATTTGGAGGTTTCTGTTGCCTCGCTGCCTTTGAATGATCAGCTCCCCTCAGAGGGAATCAGACCCGCAGCTGCCGTCCATCTGCAGGCTGAGGCAGATCACTCCTCAACTTTCTCCACTCTGAGCATCAATGCAGCGCCTTTAGTCTCCTCCACTGAACCTCCCCCTGCATCCGTGACTGAATCTTGCTCCCATTTCAGACCCCTTGACCCCCCCCAACCCATCGCTCCTGAAACATCCCAGTTTGGCAGACAGACAGAGGGGTGGAGGTGACACCTGACCACAGATGTGTTTTGTAATAACGTGAAGTATGAAGCATCTCACAGAGCTGCTGTGCTGCTCAATCAATCCACACTCACTGTGGATTTCATTTATTTATTTATTTATTTTGCATCGATTTCTTTATTTATTTCATTTCAATCGTATCAGGTCGAAGTGAGCAGCATTCACACGGATGTTACGAGGCAGATGTTTTGCAAAAAGGGGGTCGCAGACGCTGAATTCATCTCTCCGAGGCTGCCCCCCCCCCCCTCCCCAACCCCCACCTACACTCCATGGCTCTAAAGCCAATTTATAGCTTTTAATCACACCCTCGCAGGGAAGCTACCAGGCCTTCCCCACTAAGGTTTCCCTCCGATCCGTCCCCGCTCGCTCGGCTGCGTCTCGTGTCCACCCCCCCACCCCCCCGATCCATCCGACCCGAACGGCGCTAATTGTTGATGCAGATCTGTCAAACATGGGCGACTCTCATTTCTAAAGGGGATTCAATTGTGCACGCACACGCGCGCAGACACACACACACACACATACACAAACACACACACACGCCGAGCGAGCTGCAGCGGCCCTGGTTAGAGCAGAAAACAGCAAACCAAACATCACGGAGAAAAAAAAAATCAAAAGCAAACTGATGCTGCATGAAGACATCACATGAACGAAACCAGCTCTGGACGCCTCGCCGCATCGCTCGGCTACCAGGACATGAATGTGGGCTACTGCCGCCGACCTACCTGAAATGTGCCAATGGTTTTTCCAATTTGGAGAATTCCGGGTTGACTCCACCCAACACACACACACACATACACACGCGCGCGCCCGAGCACACACACACACACACACGCACGCACGCACACACACGCGCACAAAAGAGAGGATCTGTCAAATATCAAATGATGAGAGGAAATCCCAGCCTCGTCTCTCGGTCTGGACTGAACCCGGGGAGGTGAATCCTGCCGGCTCAGCGGGAGTCGTGCGTTACTCCGTGTGGGAAGAGGCGAGATCCGAGCGGCGAGGTGTCGGTGAGCGCCGCGGCTGGACTTGGAGAGATGTTACGCATGCAGCAGGGGGGGAAACCTCAGTGTGACGATCAGATACGGGCTGTGGGGCAGGGAGCGCTCGATCAGCGGACCAGGAGCCGCAGCAGCAGCGCAAACGAGACGCCGGGATGCGCTCCGACCGCGCAGAGTGGCCCTAAACGCACCGAGGCAGCCCATTAGTCAAATTAGGCTCTGCTGCTTTTTTTCCCCCTTCTTCTAATTTGCTTTATTGCTGCAGAAGGCACATGAGATCCGCAGGCTTCCCCGTTTCATTTCTGCATCAGCTTTGACATCACCGGGTCCCCCCCCACCCCCTTCCATAGTAACTGATGGGCCTCGTCCGTAACAGTTCCGCTCTTTTGGGGGGGGGGGGGGGGGGGGGGCTCACATCCAGATGTGACTCCTTTTATTTAATCAAAATCACTATATGTGATTATGTTCTATTTCCCGTTCGTGCCTCTGTGCAGCATCACCTCCGGTTTCCTTCTCGCGCCGGGTGCCCCTGAACGCATCGCTTTCCACACAAAATAAGAAATTGGACTCACACGACAGGATGTAGTAATACTTCTTCAAATATTTATATATATTTATATATTTATAATATAGTCATCACTTGGTTTGTCCATACATACACACACGCACATATATACAAACAGAAAGAAACATAAAACATGACCTTTCAGAAAATCAGGCCGTGATGCCAAAACCAGTCCAGAGGGGTCAATTAAATTACACGATTTAAGCAACCTAAGACAATAATCTTAAATTATGCATAGCTTAAGTTATGAACAGACAAAAAACATTTCCTAAGATGTCAGAAAGCACAAAAAAACAACATCGCCCATTAAGGTTTTTCCTTCCTGTTTCTTGCTCAAAAAACAAACAAACAAACAAACAAAAACAACAATCATACAATCTCACATGTGGGTGTTCAAGAGAAGAAGAAAGGTTGTGGTTCCTATGCACCTTTACACATTTAGAGGAGAGGAAACGTGTGCACACATGTAAGCATGAAACACAGTAAAGAAACACGGGACCGTCACATCTTGCACAACCCTGATGCTGCACACAACAACAAGGGTCCAGGTGGGCTGAGCAGGGGGAGAAAAAAGAAATCAAGATAACAACACAAAAGGAATGATGTCATGATAGAAGAAGAAATATTCCCTTTCTCGTAAACAAGTCAAACACCAAAGTGTGAAATGTAAGACATTATTTTTTATCACAGACGGATCGCTGCAGACTCCCGCCGAGGCGAAACAGCTTGTTTTTTTCACAGCTGTGTTAAAACAAACTCCTCCTTTCTTCCTATATGAAACGTGACAAAATTATACTATTGCATGTCTGATATTGCTTTCTGGATCAGATTAATTAGTGGAATTAGACCTCAGTTCACATTAAGACCACAGATCACCATTGGCTCTCCTTGTATTCAAATGGTAGCTGATACAAAAGAAAAAGTGCTTCGTCTACCATTTCACACACAATAACAGACAAAACAAAGTGCTGTGAGTTAAGTGGGAATGTAAAGAATAGCTGCATGGATCCATGGGCGGGTTAAGGGAAGAAACGTTTGGCCGATGGTTTCCCGGGCTGCTCAGTGTAGTGTACAAGATGCTGAAAAAAGCTGTAAACCTCATCAGTGCAGGAGACACCAACTCTAAGCTCAGTCTGCTGGACACGATGCTCCTCACCACGTCCCCCCACCTACTACAACCTTTGTGTAATGCTTCAATCTGGACCGAACATGCCTCTTCTTTGCTTCTTCTTGAAGGCATTTACTGCTGTTTGTTAATCGTTTCCTCAGAGTTTAAGCAAACTGTATAAAGTAACGAAAAGCTTTTAGTGCATTTGAGTCGCGGACAGTTTAAGTCAGTAAAACATAAGAGAAGAAAAGAAAGAAAGACTCTGCAGTGTTGCTAATAAATAAATGAATACCAACACTTCTCAATGCTAAAGGACAGGTGCAACCCAGACAGGTCTTAGTAAAGTATCATGGCAGTAAATGTCACATCCACGTACAGGCAGTCAAGGCCAGCGTCATTCTAGCATGCAAAAGTAAGACAGAAGAACAGGCAACACAAGGAATTCATCCCCCCCAGTCCCTCCGCTGAGCTCAGATACGAAGTGATGCAGGGCCGTGACACTAGTGTTCAGACTTGAGTGGAGCAGACAGCCCAGCAGAGCGGCGTCTCACTCCCACAGAGCGGGACGTCTCCCGGTGACAGACGCGAGGAGGGGCTCCCTCCCTCCCACCAAGACACTGCAGCGTCAGCAGGGCGCGCTCGCTGAGCTCCGGCGGCAGTCTGTCAGACAACACGCTGTGGGAGTTCCAAGCGCCAGCAAGGTGAGAGACAGTGGGTGGGGGTCTTCACACTTTGGGTCTGGCTTCGGCCAGACGATAGCAGCTTACCAGGAAACAGCAAAATCCACATCAGGCAGGGATCTTTGCACAACAAAAAAAAAAATGCAGCAGAAAACAAAATCTGAAAGGACTTAACACACCAAACACGCTCTCAGAAATACATTTTGTATAAAGTGTCTGTTGCAGCCTCAGCCAAATATTCATCACCTCCCCACATTCCACTTAAGTATGTTTATAAATATATATTTATATACATATAATACTATTTTCAGAATTATTTCTTGATGCTGGGAGTGGCTGTGGTCGAGCTCGCGCAGCTGGGGATGGCTTTAGTTAAAAGTCAGGGAGGGTTCAGGGAAGTTGAGGCCATGCTGACACGTCCTCCTCCTTGTCAGTGTGAGGAGGAGGAGGAGGAGGAGGAGGAGGGTGAGGAGGAGGGAGGGGGCTCCTCTTGCTGAGAACCGGACAGTCGTAAACATCAGACACACGGTCAGCCTGCAGCGTAGCTGCTCAGGAAGGAGTAGAACATGGGCAGCTTCATGCGCTGCTGGTCCCGCCGACACCACGCCATCACTGTGCCCTCACTGTTGGCTGTGTAGAGGTGGTGGCCATCGCACGAGTACGTCAGGCTGAGGCACACAGGAGAGGACGTTAACATCAGCATTCAGGAGGCATTACATAAAGGCAAAGAATGACACGGTTGTAGCACTGCTACGATACCTGATGATGGGTTTGCTTGACTTCGAAAAGGTGATCTCTCTCACTGGTTTTAAATCCCAGGTGCTCCACAACCTAGACATATTTCAAACAGAGATTCATGTGAATACATACTCTGAGGGAAGAAAAGAAAAAAATACATACAAGAGTTTGTGCTCACCTGACGACGCCATTCTCCAGCCCACCAGCGATGACGTTGACAGACACGCCCTCAGGCTGGTTGGAGAAGGCCACGGAGCAGATGATCTCTCTGCAGTGGACGTGGCCGATCAGGTCGCCGTTCACCGTCCAGAGGCGCAGGTCGCTGCCTCCGCCCACTGGGTACAGAGGATGTGTCGTTACTCACAACAAGGACCAACAATACACCATGACAGTCAGTGAAAAGTGATAGTGTCTGAGAGGATCTTCACCTGAGTCACAAACTGTTGCTATGTCGCCTGTGGTCTCGCTGGCAGACACGGCAGTCACTGGGCTTTTGTGGCCTGTGAGGCTCTGAACGTAACAGAGCCTGAGGATGACAAAAAAAAGTGTTGCTTTATGTTTTTCAACACACATAAAAATAACTATGAATAGATAAGACACATAAGCCCACACACTGACCTGTTGAGGTCCCACAGGATGCAGGTGCCATCTTTGCTGACACTGATGAGGATGCTGTAGGGTTTGCAGACAAACAGGCTGGTGACCTCCCCCGTGTGTCCGTACAAGTGGACCTGAGATTCCACCTCCATCTCTGACGGCTACGGAGAGACAATATCCAAATCGGGAATACACATTAGAGGCCGCATACAAAAGACACACGGATCTGAATAGCAGCATTTGATACGGTGTTTATCTTGGTTTTGCTGTTTCCCACCCCCAAAAATCCATTAATCAAGCCCCAACAGGATTTTCTGAACAGCACGAATCAATCGCTACTGAAAACACCCTTCAGAGACTGAGAAAACAGGAAATCTAGATGCCTGTCGGTGGGGACCGATGAAAGTCTGAAAGCCTCTCTGATGACTGAACTCCCAGACCTCTAATCCCACTTGTAGGCTCGGTGGAAATGTGTTTCAAGGGCAACTGTGATGTGACTAATGAAGCTCAGCGTTTGAGCATGGTGAGGCGTTCTAAAGAGGGGTAGGAGAGGGGAGCGGAGGAGGGGGGGCGGGGGGTAATTTGAGGTGGGTGGGTGTTGATATGGAGGCGGAAGGTTAGAGGGGGACGTCGCCATGGAAACCCACCGTTGTGCTGGTGAAGCGGTTGCTGTAGGCGGTGATGACTCCACACTTGCTGCCTGTAAATAGCTGGCAGCCATCAGGCACCCAGGCGCAGCTGGTCACCTGGAGGAGAGAGAGCGAGACAGGCGGTTGGACGGGGGCAACCTGGCAGCTTATTGGTCAGCCGTCAGTGCAGAGTTGTGTAACGCTGACGGGAGACCGGCGGTTTCCTCTCCCTACCAGGCAATGTTCCTGGGCTGGAGAGCTGAACTGGTGTTTACCTGGTGAAGTTGCGAACACTGAATGAAGTTGATGGGTGGTTCGCTCTGCTTGCTCTTCAGCCTCAGTATGTTGTCTGCGTAGCCCCAGCTCAAGATGGCCGACCACTGGATGTCTGTGCTGTGCATGCTCCGAACACCTGCGGAGCACAGAGTGTGAACTTAATGGAGTCAGCGGGACATCGTGCACGTCAAGGCTGACTGGATGGTGGACTTCTTACCTTGTTCTTTACTGTAAATCATCATGAGGCAGAACTTGCGGGACAGCCCGCAGATAGCTCGTGTCGGCAGGGCCAGCAGGGATCCGAACCTTTCCCCGTGTGGCTGGCTGAAACACACCACTGGGTCCGGAGCAGAGGGCGAACCCACGTACTCGCCCCACTTCAGGCCTTTGATCCACGGCAGCGGGCTCTGTGGGGGAGGGGGAGGAAATTAAAGGTGAGTAGCGGATCATTTCACGGACAACGCATGAAGTGAAGTCTTCCTCAGTGCACAGCGGGCTGCCAGAATTGCTGCCACCATAAAGGTGCTACCAGGGTGATTACCGGGCAGACTATTTCCTTGGCCTGTTCTCGGGTTTCTCTGAAGGCCAGCTGAACGAGGAGACCCATGGCGGCCGGCAGCTCCCCCTCCATCATGAGCTTGGGTCCGGCCCTGCTGATATGGGAGCCGTTGAAGAGCTGCCTTGGCGTCTGTCCGTAGGTTTTGATCATTGTCTCCAGAGCCCGTCGCTGCACTGGGTCCTCTACTGCCGAAACGTCCATGCCAAAATAAGTCTGTGAAAAACGAAAGACTTGCATCAGCATCAACTGAAATGTAATTTTCTCTTAAATTCCATTAAATGTGATGAAAAAGGCAGCCGCTCACAGCTGGGTGGAAGACATTGATGGCCTGGACAGCGGCTTTGCCTTTTTGCTTAAGCCCGAACACCAGATCGATCCACTGGCACAGTGTCTGGGAGACCTGGTCTGACTCCAGAGCTTGCCGATGGATCAGGATGAACAGACGTGGATCATTGCGGGCCCAGGGTGGCAAGTTCACATGATTCACCCTCTCACCATTTTGACGTACACCAAAATCAAAACCTGCAAAGCACAAAGCATGTTTTCATTCAGGAGAAGCTGTGAAAAATGCCCGTTGAGATAAATGTGTAAAGATTAAAGGTATACAATGAAGTGGAAAATAATAATTACCCTCTCTGTTGACCAGGAATTCTGGGAGGTAGAAAAACTCTGGGATGAGCTCTTTCACATCGGTCATAGACTCGTAGGAGGAGAGACGCCACGTGGTGTTCATGGAGTGAAACGTCCGGTCCGGGATATCAAAGCTCTGGTCTGATTAAGGCCAAAGACAATCTAATTACAGATTCAACTCACTGATTGAAAATATCCCCTTTCATGACCTTAGACACCATGCTTGCTGAATACATTTACGATCACATAAAAAGACGCCTCGGAGGATCAGAGAGACACAGATGAATGGGAAAAAAAATTAACAAGACAGGAAGAAACAGAAAAAGAGAAGGGGAAGGACGAGGAGTTGATCAGAGAAAAGTATAAAGATGAAGTAACCTTTCATGGTTAATACATGTGGCGCAACACGGCAGCAGGCCGCTCAGTTAGATCAGGACGTTCCAGCATTTCAGCACTAAAAGCCTCAGCGTCAACCAAGAAGGAGCGGTCAGCGTAGTGCAGACAGGTGCCGCTAAAAGCTTTTTGAAGACGTGTGATAATTATCTGCTGTTAAAGAGCCCTGGGCTGTCACTCAATTAACATTTGCAGTACTTGTTGGAACTATAGATGGCGTGAAAGACAGCTGGACACGTGTTTTTTTTTATTTTATTGGCTTCAGATTTTCTTCTATAACTTTTAGTAAAAGCTGATGTGTGACTCACCCTGGTAAGCGAGGAACATCTTGGTGAAAGGAGGCATTCGGACCAGGAAATGCAGAACGGTGCCGCTGTTTGAGTAGTGTGAGCCGTAGTGGTAAGGCTGAACAGGAGGCATGGGGTCGTCTTCGCGAATGCCCTTCTTGTACTCTTCCTCAAGGTACTGCACAACAAACGCACACATGACGACGTGTTGTCTTACAGGAACACCAGTTACACAAGAAGCGCGTGCTAAAAACATACGATGGGCCTCACCCTGTAATTGTCCACGTAGCGATCCTCTTTCTCTTTTGACTGGACTGCGATGGGTTTGATTAAATTCCTGCATGACAACACAGTGTTTGCAAAGCAATAATGAACCAACAGTGAGAAATGGAAACAATTTCCCCATTATAAATGACTGTTTCACGAGTCTTGACTTCAAAGAGATCTTGTTTGTCGTCATTTGTCATGAAAAAAAATTACCACAATGTCAATTACATGAGTAACACTTGTGAAGAATAACTACTACTTTCCTACTTAGATTCTCTTTTCACACATAATACGTGATACAACCCAACCTCAAAGGCCCTTCCAAACATATTGACACAGCCACCATGCAGGACTGACCTGTAGATGTTGGGATCCTGCAGGTCGAGCGTCTCGCTGGTGTAATCTCGCAGGATGAAGGGGAACACCGGGTACTGCATGAGGTCATTGAAAGAGCGGCCGGCGTGCTTGTTGAGATGCGTGAGGTACTCGAAGTTAGAGATCTGACCCGAGCCCCACAGCTGAGTGAGCGCCGTGATGTTTCCATGCTCCAGCAGGTTGGGCAGATCAGAGGTCAGGATGTTGTGGTAGACGTCGTCACGGAACTGAGACGAGAGCACAGAGAAGCGTGAGGTGTTTTTCACCTCTTGTGTCAGGACTCAAGTGAAGTGGTTCTTGTTTCCTGAATGGCTGCACAACAAATGAGCCTGGTGCCTTGAGGAGACTGCTGAACTCAATTAGTCTTGAGTTTTAGTTTCATCATCTAAAAGCTAAAGCTTTTCCACTAAATCAAGTCCAAGATTCGGGAAGAATACTTCAGAGATGAGAAAAGTTAAATTGAATAGACACTGCTTGCTGCTATTAAATACTATACAACTACTAATAAGCTCAATAAAAAAAACCTGGTATTAGCTTTCAAGAGTCAGTAAGGTTGCCATGTGAGCATCGTGGTCAGGGAGAGTTTAATCCCCAATTTTCAGTCGGGAGCCTTTGTTTTGTTTGTCTCTCCCCATCATTCTCTTCCTGTCTTCTCTCTCCTGACAGCTATCTATAAATCCAAAAAAACTCTCCAAAATCTATTTTTCAGAGTCTACTACATTCATGTCACCAGCTCTGTGAGGCTCTACTGAGAGACAGCAGGGCTTGGGGCTAAATATTCAAGTCAAACATGCTCATAATCACAAACCTAATAACGAAGTATATTTACCACGTTCATCGCAGACTTGAGGACAACAGACTGTCTCTATGGTGTGCTCTGGAAATACCTGCTGTCAGCCTCCAACTTGCTTAGAAGTCAGTTGTCCAACCGCCCTATTACTCTATCTCAAATAGAATTTTCCTTCAGAGCACGGTGGTACTGTATCTTACTATCACGGCTGATCATCATGATTGATTTGTGGCACAGAATACTGCAGAGCCCGGCAGGTATCGAGGAAAGAATACCAAACAGGCAATTCAACTATTAACTCTCACTGCAAATCTATTTTTTCCTTTTAAAGCTGCATGACTTTGTCTATTCATACAACTTTCTCTTTGAGCATCAGTAGGGTCTTTCATCTTATCAATTCTATCACAGTCCATTCTGGGAGGCTCCATTTTTATATTCAAATGAAACACAGCCTGATTTTTTTTCTCTTGTGATCTGCTAGTAGTCTCGGTTGGGATGATAAGCTGACAGTTTTTTGCAATAATAACATCTACTGAATGACATCCATGAGCATTTTTATTCCACGTGGTTGCCTCACCTTGGAGTTGTCAAAGGCTAACAGCAGTGTCCTGCCATTGGTGAGGAATATCTCCACGGCATTGTCTCTCAGCTGCCACCAGCGCTTGTGCACCTCCTTGATCTCCTCGTACGTCCAGGAGAAAGAAGGTGCCTCAGTCTCCCCGTGAAGGCTCTGTCCAAACACATAAACACATTCGGTGCTGAGTGGCCGGGGCGGGCTCGCAAAAGGCAGAATAATAGTGAGCAGTCCTCTGGCACTTTACCTGGTTGTCATGAGCGTCAGCGGCGTTGTCCTCCACAAAGTACATCCCGGACTTTCCTGTGAGACGACACAGGGTGAGTGAGATTCGCTGTACTGAGAGCAGGACAAACAAAAGCTTCCCCTGCTGAATAACTAACAAACACTTTGTGTGTGAGGGGAGCGCAATATTCTCTAGTGCCTCGGAGAGAGCACATTACTCTGTGTGCTTTGTGACTGGCTGACTATATTATGCATGGAGCAGCTGGGAGAGATGGACAGTGCCGTACCCAGGAGTAACTCCCCTGCTGTCTCTCTGGAGGGGGCGACGCTGATGCACCGTCTGGTGAACCTAAGGACAAAAAGACATTTCTCATACAAGAAAAACGTGGCACAAGTTGATAAGACATTTATGTGCCTCCTTCACATCCTCCTTCAGCCCCTCCTGGCTTCCTGAGGGAGTTATATGATATTTACTAAAGGCTTACAGCCAGGCAAAGGAAATTATACCTGATGGGCTCGCTGGTGGCTTTGTCTTTGACAGTGGAGGAGAAGGAGGAGTGGGTCTTATCCTCAAACAGGAAGGACAATGCTGGCTTGACTGTGTCTGAACAAAAACATGGAGGTCAGATTGAGAACATTAAAGGAGACGGACACACTCATGCTAGACAGAACTGTCCCATATTGCTCAAAGTAAAAAAGCTTCTTCACCTTCAGGCTTGCGTCTGTCCTTCAGCAGGTATTTGTTAGGAATGGTGAGGTAGCATCTCTGGAGCCGCCGTCGCTCCCGGTTCGGCCCTTCAGTGGGGTCCAGCTGCCAGGATGTTGGGTAAGATGTTGGGTCGTACCAAACCGCACTAAAAAAAAACAACAACAACAAAAAAAACAGGTCAGACCCCTCACACACATATCAATACACATCTGCCTCACAAGTTATGGATGTACAAATGCAAAGATCAAAAACTTGCTTGATTTGCTTTACAGCTTTACATTGGACTTTCTTCTTAGGTATCCTGGCTGTCTGAATATCATCTTGCATTCTACACAAATGTACTCAAACTGCCTCCTAACTGTTTCACATTACAAAGTCATTTTCTTTACCGTTTTCTTTTAAAAGAGAATGACCAGAAAAATAATCACCATTAGAGTAACAATCACCATTATGGTAACAATTTTATTATCATTGTTCTCTGTGCCAATATTGTGTGAGCCCTTGTGAGACATAAATCTCGATGCCCACCGGTCATGCGTCAGTTGTTGCACCAGCTCCTGCCAGTGGCGGCTTGCACTGAGGTCGGTCTTATAGAGTCCCCTGATGTGCTGGATGACTTTCTTTCTCTCCATGCCTTGCCGCAGAGACACATTCTGAGTGATATCGGCTGCAATCTTGGAAATGTCCTTGGACTTTCCATCCAGCCTCTGGATAAGACTGCAGAGAAATAAGAAAGAAAGGAGTGAACAGAGGAGCGGAACAAAGACATGATTCTTACCAATACTTTCTTCTGCTGAACATCAATCTTGTATCTTGAAAAAACTACTCACTTCCTCTGCGTGTTGGCCATTTTCTTTTCCCATGCGACTTTGCTTGTTTTCTCTTCTGCTTCATACTTGAACTTTTCCTGTATGAATAACGTACATTAGCTCGGGGAGCTTCTGGGACAGTGAGTGACAGTCGGCACTGAGCATTTACGGACAACCAAGATTTTCCACCTGCACAAATGCTGATGTTTCAAACAACCGAGCTACCAAACAGGCAAACTGACCTTTAACAATGACTGTGTATCTCAGTTGGACTTACCTCTTTTATGGCCTTGAGCAAGTCTTGTTTGTGTGGAGCGTTGGGTGGGATGCAGCGGTGGCCACAAAGCTTGAGTGAGGTCATGAATATACCCACTGCGTTCTGCTCGTCTTTGGTGAGGCTGTCTTTGTGATCGTGCAGCATCTCGTACAGGTACAGCGACAGCTTCGGCCCATGCTGAGTGAAAAGAGCAAAAAGGAAGAGCGCAGATTAAAAATTCATTTCTGTCTGCACCAAATCGCATACAGTGATGGGCATGAAACAAGCCGTATCTGACTAGCTGACCCTTTGTAAAGCCTGAGAGGAGGACGCAGAGTGAAAGAAGACTCCCATGGCAATGCAACGGGACTGAAGAAGCATGAAAACACCTATCAAAGTTATTTTAGAGCAATGGCCTGACAGCTGCTGGAGAGTCTGTCTGTGGGAGTGAAATGACAAGCAGAGCTACTATACTGTGCACTCACTTACACTTGCCCCTGAAGGAAACGTATAATAGTCAGAAACCAAGCAGGTTAAACTGACCAGAGATGTTTTGGGGTCTAAAATCAAAAGGACAAAGTTGCAAATAGATGCTAATGATGCATTTCCTTCACACTCACCTCTAGACCGGGACTGAGGCTCTCCTTAAGGATATCCAGGTGTCTGTGATCGAACACAAACTCCAGCGCCTCCTTCCTGTCAGACAGAGGAAGCGCCGGGCTAAGCGTGTGGACGAGCAGGCGGCCGATTTGGACCCGAAAAGTGTCCCGACAGGACCACAGGATCCTTCGCCACTGATGATGTGGGGCTCCACCTCGACCCGTGCTGCCCTGTGAGATCACAGCCAACATCAGGTCTCACAAATCTTAAAAGCTAAAAAAAACCAAAACAACAACAACAACAAAAAAAGCTTTTAGGTGGCTGTCTTCATACCAGGCTGATTTTGATCCCGTCCATCATAAGTTTGAGGATGTCTTTCTGGAAGCTCTTCTTGCTGGCAGGCGGCAGTGTGAAGGGAGTAGGAGAGTGTGGGACGGAGGCGGAGCCACTCTCATCTGGCGGGTGATCACCTGGATCTGGTGTGAAAAGCTGCTGATCTGGTGAGTCGGGAATATTCAGCAGGTCAAATAAATCCTGACTGACATCTGAAATGAGAGACACCCGGCAGAACCACGATTAGACAGCAAGTTGGGTTTATCCTGGGTGAAGGAGAACAAAGAGAAGACAGTAGGAGTTGTTTTTTTTTTTTTTTTACCGTGGTAAATGAGTCTGTTGACAGCAAGAACCACGAGCCTCTGCAGCCGCTGAACGAACTCAGTCTCACTGGCACGAATGGGGTTTTCCTGGCTCATCCTCCTCTGCATCATCTGGTTGAGCTCATCGCTGGCTACAGAGCGCATCCGCATCAGGAGAGAGTCGGTCTGGGCCAGAGAGAACCGCCGCCGGCCTGCAAGCATGACATCGGCACGGGCTCAGTTGCGAGAACAATAACGGGGCGCACATGATGGTATGACATTTGTAAGTAGAGGCACAGTTGCTCTCTTTTTCCTTTCAAGTTCAGAGTAAGGTTATGCAAATATCTCATAAATCATTGAAGACAGAGAAGATTATAAAGACTCACTGATCAAAATGCCATCTGTGCTCAAAATGCTTAACTCTGATTTAGTTAAGCATTCAAACATGCACACACAAAAGGCACCAGTAGTGCACAAGGATACTGGGCAAATTAACCCCCCAGGGGTGAGTGCTGGGGGGAAAGGGTGAGTTTACAGCAAAAAAATGGGAAACATTCCCCGCGACAGGGAGGATGTTCTCCGCTGTGGACCGCAGTCCAAGCTACCTGCGTCACAGTGGAGCATGTAGGATGGAGCCCCAGAAGGGGAGGGGAGGGGGGAGTCCTGGGACAGGAAGCTGAAGGGAGGGGACAGGGGGATCTGGCCATAGGAGCAGTAGTGCTGTCTGGGGATGCGGGGGATAATGGAGTCTTTCATGGCAATGGAACCTTCGGATCGGGATGAGGAGAAGGTCAATGAACAACGAACAGGCAGGTGAGAGAGTAAAATGCCTGAAAACACACGGTGCTCAAATTCTACCTCTGCAGACCAGATTTCTACAATTGCTTTGGTCTGAAATGCTCACCCGCGATGCTCTTGCGCTTCTGGTAGATGGCATGATGTGGAGAGCTTGGCGCATTGACAGAGCTGCTTAGCTTCTGAGGTTCCTGATTGGCTGTCGTCTTTATGAACTCGATTGCTGACTGAAGGACGCGGAACTGCAAAGCCACCGCCATTTCTGGGAAGGAAAAGAAATAGAAGACAATGAACTAGAAGTTGAAGCCTGTGTTGTTAGCCATTCAAAGATAATCTACCAGAATCCACAAAGTAAAAATCAAGAGGAAAAAAAAAGACTTTTTGGCTTTTAACCTCTGTACAATGACATGGTGTTAACAGCTGTAGTAATATTAATATGACTGACTGTTATGATTTCATTTGCTGATTTTAAATGATTAGATTTCCTCTTGGGTAACATTTTATTGATGAACTTGCCCACAAACAGGGCAGAAAGGTAACAATTTGAGGTAGTCCATTATGTCAATGAACTAGTGGCATTCATCAAGTTGATGTGAGTCATTTACGACGCCTTTGTGCAGTTAAAAGAAAAAAATAAGAGAAGTTTAGGATAATGATACATAAGTGTTCGTGCATGAGGCCAAAATGAGGGCAGTAATATGATGGGGTACAATTACTTAAATGACAAACAACTAAAACTAAAGGGTGCTATGTCCAGAGCCGTATTGCCCTTGTAATGTTTCCGTGATCACAGAATGATTGTATCAGATAAAAAACAATAGCAAAGAAATAAGTGCTAATGGCGAAGAGATGGGAGAGCAAATGTAGGGAAAAATGAGAGAAAACCATTTAGTGGAAAGATGGAGATGTGAGATATTTCTCAAATTGCATTTTTTTCCCCTACAAATGACTTTCCACTCTGCAGTTGCAGATAATGAAGTGACGGCCCAGTTTCTCTCTGTGCTGGAGCCTGACAGCTTGATACCATCCAGAACTGCAGAGCACAGTAGATGACAACAATGATGTATTTTGCATGTGTATTGAATTTTAGTCCTCACCCTGGGTGCGACGCATCTTGCTGGTCTGCATGAAACCCAGCAACGTAATGAGGTCTTCGATGATGCGGAAGTACTGGGACCCTGAAGAGCTGCAGGAGTGGATAGTCACGGCCACTAACAGCTGCTGGATGTCACACACCAGAAGCTTGTAGTCGTTCAGGGGAATACTGCAGGGGAAGGACAAAAAGAACGTATGAAGCATAGGAAGTGACTCTACCACTTGTGTATGCCAGATCAATGAACAGTGATGGGATTAATGATTTAATTCATGGCTCAAAGGTTTAACACAAAACCCGTGGAGGTGTCTGAATGAATCATCCTCTGTTTCTGGCAACCGTACCCGTTCTCCATGCCGTTGAGGGTGGAGAGGGTGTTAAAAAGCACGTAGAGCAGCCCGTGGTCTAGCAGGATGTCTGCCAGCTTGGGGCAGGCGTTGAGGAGCTGCAGCAGCATGCACAGGATGTTGTGGACCAGGGAGTTCTCATAGAGGGAGTTCTCAATGAGACCCAACAAAGGGATGATACAGCGCTTTCTGAAGGGTGAGATGTTTTCCATTTCCTCCAGGTCCAGACTGGAAAGCAACACAGAAAGGAAATAGTGGTACAATAATTTGTATAAATATATGTGCGTCCAAGACATTCATCCATATGGTAGACAATCCAATGCATACTATTATAAAATAAGACACTCTCATAATCCCTGGACTTTGACATTGTTTGACGCGTCCCTGCACTCACTCTTCTTCCAGGCCCACCGGCCGTCCAAACAGCATCTCCAGGAAGCATTCGAGGAGCCCCTGGCTGCCCTGGTGGATGTACAGCTGGTTGGCCAGCAGTGAGAAGCCATGGTTCTTCAGGAATTTCTCCTTCTGCTCCTTCAGGGCTCTGCTGAAATAGGCGTCCAGCAGCTAGACAAGAGGGGCAGAATAATATAAGGTAACCCCTCAGAGAGGTACAGCCTCAACACTGGCAATATATTGTTATACTTTGCCGGCTCTGACATAATGCCAAGAAGTGAAATATTTTTTCTTACGCTCTTGATAAATAGTTGGGTGCTTACGCCAAAATTTCTATGAGAAGATTGATGCTGCTCTCATGTCTATATGATTAATACATAGCTAGTGTAAAAAACCTTGAGACAAGGGGGGGAAACTAGCCTTCTCTACAGTAAATGAGAGCTGTCAGAGAGAGGTGCTGAACAAACCTTCATGACTCCCTGCTGGATGACAGGTGATGAGTGGTTGACCAGGACAATGAGGGCATCTGGTTGGATGAGCTTGTCCATCACCTCCTCAAGCATGAGGTCAGGCAGCAGCAGCAAGATGCCCCGTAGAAGATCATAGAGTCCACAGCAGATCAGCACCAGGCAGTCCTCAGTGCTGGACCTGAGAAACACAGCTTGGACTTTAGTGCTTCAAAAATAAGCCAAGTTCTCTCTATAAGCTCTCTCAACACATGCACAGTACAGTATATTCAAATAAAATGTTTGATTATACAGGATATTTTTACATATACTTATTACATATTTATACATACATTTATACATATACATATACACCGAGATCAGTGCCTAGAATTGAAGACTTTGTTAGATTTTCAATGTCTTGGCACCAGATGAACAGCTGTATTTACAAACAAAATGCTCATTAGTAAAAAAAAATAATACTAACACCATACACAGCAAATGCTACTGAAGTTTGTTTTAATAACTGGGAGTGAATCTTTTGCGCCCCGGTGGTATAAAGCCTGCACCCATCTGAGGAGAAGCTGTTTATCAGTGAACACACGACAACTCAGGCAGTTAGAGCGTAAAGTCGGAATATAAAACAAACACCTGCTATGAATTTAGATTTAAGACACTATTTGGTTTCTTCAGAGTCTTCTGCACAGCTTGAATGCAACAAGAAATCAAAGTGACTTAATGCTAGACAGCCCACATTGTGACTAATAAAGAAAAAGGTGACTTTGGTGAAAAAAAACAGAACAGGATTACACTGAGCAAATCTTCTGGCAGGTAGAAATAAAATGAAATTGTCACTGCAGTACAAATCATTTTCAAAGTTGGCTAAGGATTGTTTACATAATCAAATGCTGTATTTTAGATTATGTAAATCTTAATCTTCTTAATCAAAGAAGAAAGAGTTTTCTTGAGATACAGCCAAACAAGCATCCTTTGTTAAAGGGTGCTATGGCAGCATACCTGTCATTGGACTCTGTTTTGCTGTGCGCCCTCTCATAGCCAGGAGAGTAGGTGTAGCTCTCCCAGTCTTCAGGCATGGAGCCTCGGTCAGCCGCAGTGGGCCAGCGGCCGATTGCCAACGAGCCATTTGGAGCCGGGAAAGCCAGGCCCAGACTGGCTAAGTTGCTGTGGCTCCTCTGGAAGGACTGGATGCCTTTCAGGCTGTCAGGGCGGCGCGGCGCCTCATCACTGGCCCAGTCAAACCTGTCCTCCGACTCCGCCACCCCTACGCTGCCCTCTGCGAGGCTGTCCACTTCTGCTGCCTCGTCCCGCTCCTCCTCCACGCTGATGGAGGGGGTGCGCAGGGTTCCTCCCTCGCCTATGTCCTTGGAGTCGCAGATTGTCTTGGCAGATTCACAGCTGCTCAGGAGCTGCTCATCGCCGCCGCCCTTCTTTAACGTCTCCGTGCTGCCGAGAGCCTGCTGAGCGGTGAGGGAGACCCCGTCACCTTCACCCACCTCATTTGAGCTACCGTGTCCGAGTCGAGGTGTCAGCAGAGGGGAGGAGTACGGAGATGGGGCCAGACTAGGTGGGTGTAGCGACTGATCATCACCTCCGTGTTCAGGGGAAGGAGCATGGAGATGGCCTGGAAAAAATAACAAAATGATTCAGTATTTATATTTGCTGATCAGACGTAATAACTGAAGGTTGCAAAGGGCCTTATTTGTATGCAGGTCCATTTTAAAACACTTGCAGAGCAAATAGCCAATCCTGATAGACCTGTAGCTGTGATGAATAACATTATGTGGCAGTGCAGAATCGTGGCTGCTCATTGACAAAATTACACTTTTAATCACACTGAAACATGACACAAATATCTTGTGTAAACAAGGTCAGTGAAGGAAGTGTCCCTTTGTCCCGCTGAATTGATCACAATAATTGTTTCAAGCATCACAGACAAATCCACTTAATTCATACAACCCTTTCTTCAAGATATAAAGGGCTTTACGAGAAATTCAGAGCAGGGTTATTATGTCAAATGAGGCATATATTATTATTTATTGTAAAACAATAAAAGCTCAGATAAAAAAGGTAAAATTGCTGTGTTGGAAAGAAGGCATATAATAAAACAATGCTCCACAAGAACTGTTAGAGCAGCAGTAAGAGTAAATCTTTTTAAGTGGCTGTACCTTCATGGGGAGCATCAGTGAAGACAGTCGGGGAGAGTGACATCACAGAGCTGCTGGCGGACTTTCCTCCACTGTTGGAGTGTCTCAGGTACATAATGGACTGCACCTTCTCCTGGTACAGCTTCCCATCTGACAAATAAAGAGAGAGAGAGACACATCAAAAGAACTCAGTGCATTAAATTAATGGCACTTCCACACAGAGGGGCTGCTCTCGACTGCCTCTCCTCACCTATGTGTAGTGAGAAGTAGAAGCTGGATGGAGTGTGGCAGACGTAGGTGTTGGTGGGTGGGTGAACAGCCAGTAGAAAGTTGTAGATCAGTTTCAGCAGGTCCATATCCGGAGGAGATCCAAGGACCTCCTGGATGATTTTGACGAATGACAGACAGACTTCCTGCGGGATGGCAGTCAGATGCTCGTCCCGATGCTCCTTAAGACAAATATAATAAGGTCAGTAACTGTCATGCAGCTGCCGTAACAATCCCCTTAATCTCTTCAGATACTGGGGCCTACCTGTAACACCTGACAGGTGAGCAGGAAGCGATGCACTACTTCAGCCTTAAGGAACTGACGGATGTTGAAGACCTGATGAGGGTGGTGGACCCTGATGAGGATCTCTAAGGCAGCGAGCAGCGTCTCCCACACTCCACACTGACAGAAACAACACAAGGAATGAATGACAATGGAGAGGCAGACACATTAACTGGCCATCCTGTATTAGTCGCTGAGAGCACCATTAGTCCTCAGCAAAGTAAAACAGCGCTGCACGGAATGCAAAATTATGTTTTAATACACTAAAATCTGGTTGCAAAATAACATTTTTATCAGGAAAAACTGTTGCTAAGCTACCCAGACTGTATGATTAGGAGACCATTAGTGTTTCCTCCCCAAATTTTTTGGGGGCTAAAATCACGGTGAAAATGATTATAAACCAAATTTCTTCATTTAAATTCGGGGTATCACGTTGGTGACCACTGAAAACTAAAGTTTAGGAATCAGGAAAGGGGGATAATCAATAAACAGATCTTGAGTGAAACTTAGAAATGGGCACATTCAGTTAAGCCATTAAATTATGATTAATTTAACAATTACCTGTTTTCTTGATAAAACAATATTTTGTACTGAACTCATTTTGAGCCTCACATTATCCTCATTCTAGGTTTTGGATAAAATACAATAAAATTTTTTATTTATCTGCTATCCTAATTTGAATTTATGGTCGGGAATATGTTTACTTGTATTTACATCTGCTTAATGTATATATTTCTTGATGTTTTGTCTGCTTTTACATCCTGCAATGTTTTCAGTCTACCTCGGCCTTGGCCCAGATCTTCCAGTCCAACAGGATGTCTGAGAGAAGCCGGATATCCTGGACCACAGCGACGGACTCTGTGTCCAGGCGGAATTGTCTGTCGTCCCCCAGGATGAGGATGGGTTCACTGCAACATCCATCCAGTAACGTCTAGAAAAAGAAAGTATGGCCGCCACATCAGAAATACAGCCCCTACAGCATTTCTATAACAGCGTATAGCAGTGCTGGTTGCTCTCGTCAGACACATGCCGCAACATATTGATAATCGGTATCTCTCCAGAAACAACCTTACAGTGCAGAACCTCAGACAGGAGGATCGATGAATTCTCCATGAAATTTTTTGGAGTGCTTATCACTCTGTCAAAACCAATGCCATTTACTCTCCGAACAGCCCTGTCTGTATTGATCAGAGGCTACCATTTGTGACCAGTTTTACTGCAGTGGTTATAAATCTTGTAGTCCTTTGGGTCTCCAGACTGAGGTAAGATAGAAGCTTGCAGTCTGATACACAGGTAGTTACATTATTAATCTGTTTGACAAGTGAATTCTTTAAAAGAGGTTTCTTTTGCAGCATAAATAGAACAAGTGGGAGTAAAATGCAACTGTATCACAGCATGCTGCTTTTCATTCAGGAATGATTATGAGTGTTTATTATCACCAATCAGTGCAGTTTTGTGCTATACAATACAGGATGTGGAAGCCTGAAGTGACAAAGCCAATCAGAGGTGCCGTGCAACTCTGCAGGAGCTCAGCGTTTCATCAAGTCAGACAGAATCCATTTCAGCACACAGCCATCACACAGCTCAATTACAGACACAGCCGGCGGGTCAAGTAACAGCAGGGTCACCGACACCGGCTCAGAGAGGCACCGGCGAGTCGGGCAGGATCAGGTTCACCGTAAAAAAAAGTGCTAGGGAATATGTTTTACCATACAGATCAGCAAGGCTGTGGGAACAGAAGACAGAGTTCAAGGTGTGACTCACTTTCAGCATATGATATCCCACGATGCATTTGGATTTGATGAGGACCTGGTGGATCATAGAGTAGCCATGGTAACAGTCCATTTCATGAATGCGGTGCTGGTTAAACTTGGACAAAGACAGCAGCACCCGCAGGGCCAGAGCCTGGGTCTTCTCACAGTCGCTCAGCTCCACCGTCTGGATGCCGCAGACCCAGAGAGGAGAGACAGAGGAAGAGATGAGACACGCAGAGAGGGAAAAAAATGTATGAATGTGAACAATGTGGACCTGTGTGTCGTCTCTTTACTAAAACATAATTTCACATTGCTACAGTTGTGTTACCACAGAGTTACACATAAAACTAATATAAAAACTTATGTCTAAAAAAATCTGTGATAGAGAATTCACTATTAATATATAAAATATTAGTTGCATAAATGGGTTCTTAAATTTTAGGGCTGCTGCTAATGATTATTCTCATAATCAAGTAATCTACAAATTATTATCTTCATTAATTGTAGCATTTCTTGAACATCAGACACCAGTGAGTATTGCTACTTGCTAGAACCCAGTATTTTTCTGGCCAGCAAAAACAAAGACCCTAAATTTACTATAATATCAAGACCAAAAAAATTATAATAATTTAAGAAGCTGGAATCATCACATGTTGAAAATGATAACTTAGTTTATCAAACTAGTTGCCACTTCATTTTCTATCCATGGACTAATCTTGCTCTACTAAAGTATTTGCGACTTTAAAAATGATTTCCTCTTTTTTGTGTTGTTTCTCACCTCAGTAACAGCTACCAAGCAGAAGTTTATGTAATCAATATCTAAAGTTATGAAACACATTTTCCACATTGTAGTGAGGTGAGTTATTTGTAAAAGTACTTTAAACGTTAATAAAAACAAAGCATGATTGCTATTCCTTCTCTCCAACTCATCCATCTGAACCCACAGCATTCCTTAAATGAGAACTAGGAATCATTACTCCTCTGATTTGGCCAGAGCTGGAGCTTCGTTAAAAATGTGGATCGTCCTACCTGTGCGAAGAGGAAGACAAAGTTTCCCGTTCCTCCGATCTTGTGCAGGACACTCTGCAGGCCCTGGGTTTCCGTTGGGAGCAGGGCTCTGAGAGAGTTTGGCTCTAGGGAGACACTCTGCACCTCCTTGGAGCTGAAAGGCCGCTGGGTAACCACTGTCTTTGCCTGACCCTTCAGTCGGATTACAGGCTCATAGATGGTGTAGACTCTGGGACTGCTGGGAGCATACACCACAGCCAAGCTCTCCTGTGCAGAAACACAATCCATCAGTTTATCAGTTATTAGTTTCAGCCTAATCTGTCATCCTGTAACTTTTCATTTTTTTCACTTTAAATATTTACTGTTGTAGCCCAGCTGACCTGGAGCTTCAATCAAACCTGGATTTAGACCTGGGTTAGACTCTGTTAGAGTACCAAAGAAGTTAGAAAGATGTAGAGGGGACATCATTCATTCTTCTTGTCTTACTCCCCTCTTTTCCTTTTTTTCAAATCAGCAGAGCTATTATCAACAAAGTCATCAGCATTTAATGGAAGAAAAACTATTTTCAGTCTCACTGAAATAGCTGCAGCTTAACTGTAATAGGTTTTTCCATTGGGGAAAAATTACTTCCTACAGTGCAGTATCATTAATGACAGCTAATTGGAACAGCACATTACTCATACACCGTGAAATGAAACAATAAATTAGACATAGAAGGGATTTGCTATGCTTACGGAGCACTTGAATCACACTACAGGGTTTAACGGCAGTGTCAATCTGCATTTTAACACAACTGACATTCAGAAATTTGGCAGATGAAACAACAGCAAAAATAACACATTCCTTTGTTTCAGATTTCATCAGTGCACATTTTGTGGTGTGATGGGGGCGGTGAGATAACGTTTTGCGTAAACTGAGACTTACAACCAAAGCTGTCGTGTCCACGTCCTTGTTCTTCATCAGAAGCTCATGCACATGCTCACACTTCAGGCTTTCCTCAGTAACAAACTTGGAGAACGTCCCGTTAGGCTTGCCATATTTGCAAGGCATGATGGAGGTGAGGTCGGGCCCGCTGGTGTACAGGTAGAGGGCCTCCTCAGTTCCTATTCTAGATCCTGAAATATGGAGGCAAACAGAGTTACAGTTATGTCTTAATGATAAAACCATTGTAGATTTCTGTCAATAGGAAACAGAACTAAGAAAAAAAACAACTTTAACCCTATATTTAACCCCATGGATAAAAGGTTGATATTACCCAATAGCCCATAAAGTAATAACATACAATGAAATGTCAAGCGAGACCCTTAAGGAGTCCCTTGATGTTTTATTTCCTGAATCTCACCCTTCGTCCTTCTTTTCTAAGAAGAAACTGCTACATATAATGAATTCCAACAACAGCGAGAGGCTAAAGCTTGTCTAAAGAGATCAGATGGGTTCACAGGTTGAGAAGGCCTAGAGGCAAGCCATTCACAGCCAATTAGAGGCAACAAGAGAAGTATTCAGTGAGCCTCCTGAGAGAATGCTGAGAATCTACAGCACACCAGCAGCAGCCTTTTAGACTGGATACGCCTTTAAAACTTAACTGCACCTCAAACCATTAACGGACATTTATGTAAAGTATATGCTCATTATATGAGGCACTGGTAATCAGCGGACCACCAGAGAGCAGCACCGAGGCCAACAGATAAAGGATTAAAGCAGACAGCATGTATGCATGTAGAGTAAGATGATGAGTGGGATTAAGTGTCTAGGAGCTTGTAGACACACGATTCCAGTGAGATAAAGAAGATGAGTTAACAGGAGTCCTACCGTTGAAGAGAAGCACAGTGCCCATGCTCCAGCGGTCACTCTGCTTCAACAGTTCCCCGGAGGACGGCACACAGTGGCCTAACATGCAGAAGGTTTTGTTGCTATCAGATGATAAACTGGACTTTCTGGGCAGGGTGTAGTCCAAAGAAACCTCGCATTTCCTGAGAGAGAGCAGGTCAATGTTGACTTTTCAACCAAATTTAAAACCAAACCACCAAATTCTTACTAATGTTATTAAACACATTTTCTCACCGGATGCCACACACCCAGACAACCACACGGCCGTGAATGTTCTTTTTGCCCTCTGGCTGTTGGGTGTACGTAAGGCCGATATGCTGCCATTGGCCCGCTCTGAGCAGCTCCTCACCGGACTCTGCCTGTGCCAGAAGGCCTGCTTTTATCTCATCGTTTGGATCTATACAAATCCTGAGGGAACAGCACATTACAATACGTCAAAGTCCATAAACTACTAATACTTCAGAAACAGCAACCCATTCTTTACACACATCTTTGAGACAGCAGTCTGCTCTGGATCTCACCTGAATGTGAGGGAGCCTGTAGAGAAGTCTGCCCACACTTGAAGCATCAGTGCCTTAGAGCCCATGGAGAGAATATGAATGAGGCCTTCCTCTACTAATCTCGTCCCAGCCTGAGAGGAGCCATGGTGGGAATCAGCTGCAGGAGGGTTACTCTCCTCTGGAAAACAATGAGTAAAGAATCTCAAAGGCAGTTCAACTTTATAGAAGTCAGGCATGGAAGTATCTTGGTGAAGAAGTTATGTGTCTCACCCTCGTCTTTGTCCCCGTCCCTCTCCTCCTGCTCTGCCAACCTCAACCACATAGAGGCGCTGAAGCCACTGGCCATGTGGGGCCAACAGTTCTGCCCGACCAGGGGCAAGTGGAGTGGAGCGATGTGCCAGGGAGAGGAACGGAGGTGGCTTGGTCGGTGCTCAGTATCCCCGTCCCTGCGGCCAGGAGACAGTTTGCCCTTCCAGAGCAAACCAACACTTTTCCCTCCGGCGGCACCGTTCTGTCTCAAGCCGGTAGCCGTCCCTCCAGGCGTCGACGCCCCAAGGATTATTGGAAAGGTCAGGAAGTGAAGGGGTTCTATATTTGTGTTGGCTTCGACGATTTGTAGGATGCCTTGCAGTAATATCTCCTGCCAGGTAACAAAGTAAATGGTCATTGAGAAATACAGTCTCCATCATTTTAGATTTGATGTGTTATCTCTGTATGTTTACAGTTTTTGTAATTATGTTTCTTTTGCATTAAACCGGTAGTAACTTTGTGTAAAGAGATAAATAAACAAGATATTAATAATAAAAAAGAATGAACAAAACACACCGACTAAAAAATGATTATATGATAATTATATGATATGCCACTGCAATCACTGAAGTGTCTCATTTTCACTGACAGAAAACACAGGTCACATGACATTACGGTTGCATGGTTAAAAATAACCCCCCCCATTTCCCTTTTGGGAAGCAGACTTCTTGGAGACAGGTTATTAATGATGTCTGCTGCTGAATTCCAATTAAATAGACCTGTGGTAATAAGTTGTAGCATCACATCTGTTCCACACACACTAGTGTTAATTGTACATAGACTGCAAAGGGCTCGGGGGACCACTGTGTTGATGAGTTTTAAAGAACCAAGAAGTGAGAAGAGAGTGTCACAGGAAGTATGTCTTACAAATAAGTGTGTGTTCCTTCTGAAAAATTGAATGTGCAGACACTGTGAGCATAAGCTAAGTGTGTCAACACCCTGAACCTAACCTAACAGTGCATTGTTTGTGACTGATAGGGCTTTTTATTTACAGTAGGTGGGGTCTTCTCCAGGAAGAGGCGAATCAATAGAGCCAGTTCCTCCGCTGTGATTCGCTGGCTCACCATGGCAACCAGCAGCTCCACTAGCACAGTCTGGCAATCTGAATGTAGACCAATGAAGGGAAGATTACGTAAACAGTTTTCATTCACTTGGGCATGCATCAGAACACCGCAGGCAAAAACACAAAACAGTGTCACCGTCTGCTTTGCTTCCAGTAGAAAATATCTCTAGTTTGGCGAAACAAAAAGACTACAGATAAGTCATACAAGTGCATGACAGATACAGAACACTCCAATCTGAAAAAATAGGGTGGAAGGACTGTATACAAATGATCAATATCATTCAAATTGTACTCAATGTTTGCCATGAGAAAGGAGCCAAAACATCAGAAGCAGGAAAAAAAGATTCAATTTTTACATATGAAAAATTCTTACAACTCCAAATAGGGTAAAAATAACCATTAGGTACAGATTTTTGCACGAATAACCAAAAATGACGTTTGAACCCTGAGGACCCAGTCAAAATGTCAGCAGCAGGAAGAAAAAAATCTTAGGAGCACAGCAAACTGAGTGGGCCCAGTTTTTTTTCCCGTAGATGTCACAAAGGAAAAATATCCCATAGTGTCAGATAAGGCAAAAATAAGCCAGAAGAAACAACAAACCTGTAAGGGATGGGTCTGTTTGGCTGAGGATGTTGTGAAAGCCAGACAGGATAGTTTTGACTCCTCCCTGTGAGGACCAGAGAGAGGTCAGTCATATTGCTCACAGAGAGCACTGAGGAAAAAACAACTGCTGAGGCGGTTAAGAATAGTACAAAGAGGAAGAAGGGGTCAGCCTGACCTGATCATAGAGCAAGGCAGCATTGCGGCGGTTGGCGTGGACTGCACCCAGAAGGCTGTGAAACACATGACTCAGAACCTCCAGGTCTGGGGAGCTGGTGGCGAGAAGCTGCAGCTCCATTGTGCAGATCTCCGGGAAGAGCAGCACGCCACGCCCGGGCCCATCTGCCACCGCCGCAAACTCACGTAGCGCAGCGGACTCCACCTTCAGTCCTAAGACAACAACGACACACACCGGGGCAAGATCAGAGAGAATTGCACACAGACGTGGAGAGATGAGACGTCACGCTGACTGACACGCCAAATGTGCTAACACGCAAACACACACACACACACACTGGCAGGCTGGTTGCTTAAACAGCTTCATGATCCACAGGCTTTCCCTGCCTCAGCTCCAAACACCCATCTTTGAGGCAGCTCATAAAAATGAATTAGCCTCAGTGCTGTGCTGAGCCTCAGTGCAGCATGGGAGTCCCCTCATGATTTACAGGAGAGCAGCCCAGCAGGCTCTCATGCAGCTCCGGGACCTCCTTTTATTAATGAAGCTCTCACTCTCCCTTTGCACAGCTACAATACACAGTTTGCCTCAATCTGAGGCATACACACTGCTTTCGGTACATATTAACTAAAAGACGTCTACTAACTGCCATCCCAAAATCTCCTACCAGTTTGTGGAATTTTTTTTGCTCTGTTTTGGCAAAAGAAATGTCATTTTTACTTCACAAGAAATTTCATTAACCTCTTGGTTGCATATATGAATACAAGAAGCTGATAATGTGTTAACATGACTTCATAAAAACACAGATGTACTCGTGTGTAAGACATCATTGCATTGTTAAGACTTACTGAGCCAGAAAATCTTTATTTAGACATAAAGGGAAAAGCCCTGGGAGAGAAGATGCAGGATGAGCAAATGTCACAGCTGACTGTGATAGGCTAAGACACCTGTCAATCAAGCAACTCACCCCTGAAATACTTTAGGTTGGAGTAATTATTTTTTAAATTAAAGCTGACTGTCTGAAATTTAAGCAACGATCAGCCTTTAGCGTCACAGAACCAAAATGTTAAGAATAAATAGCTGTTTGATTTGAAAAGGTGAGAGAGACATAACTGCCAAAAAACTGCTACTGCACTGGTTGGAGTTCATTTACTTATTTGTCTAGCATGAGGTCAGCATTAAAGATTGACTGTGCTCCAGGCCACAAAAGTTTTCCAGGAAGCCTCCATTTGATGGGAACTTCAAGTCACAAGATCCAGCTCATGAGGCCACAGAGTGGAGCTGCCTGCAGTTGTAAAACGTACAACAATGACTCTATTCTGAGGGGATAAAAAAGTAAAAAGGTTGTAATCGGGCCACGTTCTTAACCTGCGAGACCAGAGTGGAGAGGCAGAGCTGATACAAGAGGCTCTTGTGAGGAAAGCGCTCTGGCCTGTTTCTGCCATGTCATATATATGCAACACAAACTAGCCACTTGTTATTGCCAAATATCCTCCACAGCAAACCAACAGAGGATGTGGGTTTTCACACTACAAATTGCTTAAAAACCTTGATGATGTTCAATATGAAATCTCCCAGAATGTAAAGAAACGCAATAATGCGTAATAATTCAACCAATATTTTTGGCTGAGCAATTCTTTCGTGGGAGAAGCAATGTTTCCCAAGGCTAAAAATGATCGGCTTTAGAGATCAACATCAACACATGACCTCTCTATCCATCAAGATTAGTTTTTTTGTCACCAACATAAACAAACGGTTGAGCAAACAAAGTGCACGAAGTAAAAAGATTTACAGTGTGCTTAAAATAACCCCAGAGAGGTAAAAAGGATGAAAAATGTGTCTGGAGTGGATTGGCATAAGACTTAAAAGTAAAGCAAACAGCACCAGCGACATTAAAAGGCGCCATTATTTGGAGCTGTCAGGCGTGTGTGTGGTAGCTGTGGATTCTTGAGGAGGAGTAAATGGGAGTAAGTGTTATTGTGTGTATATGTGCGTGTGTGTTTGCACGCATGTGTGTGCGCGTGTGGCAGTGGGTGTGGACCTACCCTCTTCCTGCTTGGCCATGTCCTCGGGGTTGCTTTCGCTGTCAGCGTCGTAGCCCTCCTCCTCCCCAGGGGGCTTGACACCACAGCTCTGCACCTCGTCCACCTCCTCAGACAGATCGCCTGCTGGGGCCGCCCCCTCCGCCAACACCTGGAGCTTCTGACAGAAAGGGTGAGAAAGAAAGAGTGAAACACAGAGAGAGAGAGAGAGAGAGGGAAGGAGAGGGAAGGAGAGGAGTGAGAGAGAGTGAGAGTGAGAGAGAGAGAGAAGGACAGAGAGAGAGAGAGAGAGAGAGAGAAGAGAGGAGGGGAGGTAACTAAAAGTCATGAATTTCAATTCAATACAGTTCAAGTACAACCAAGCTAAAATAATCCAAACTGTTAAGCTGTTGGTTAAAATAAGACTAATTTTGTAAGAGCTTACCCAATCCTGATTGTAAAAAAAAAAGCTTCTAAATGCTAAAATACCCCAAGCATGACAAGCAGCGGCCCTTCCACTAACACAGAATAAATTGGGCACAAAATGTTTTCAAGCGATGAGAGGGGGAAAAAAGTAAAAGATTTTGGTCATAAGACAAATATCAGCTGACTTGCACTGTGCTCACACAGCCCAGTTCCTTGATGTGAACAGTCAGTCATCATACAGTACGCGCACGCACGTAAGCAAACACGCATATACACACAAACACTCAAGTAAACAGTCCTACTCTAAACGGTTTAAAAGTTCAAAGAGGCTCGCTGTAATACACACGTTTTTTCCTTTAAACAGACAACCTGGCAGCTTTGATATTCAATTGTGGGCAAAGTGATTATTTCAAAGGAAAGTCCTTCAGTGGACAAACTTTGCGGTGGAAGACTAATCTCAGGGCTTCATAGCAGCTTACTTGTAATGGTTAAGCGAACATCACACTCTGCTGGGCTCACTGAGAAAGCACTAAGCTCTTAGGAAATAGGTAAATCTATTATATAAAAAGCTAAATCCTCCTGTGTTGGAACAGGCTTAGTCAGACAGGCATTTTAAGACTTGTGAAAAACACATCTAAGGCTGCGAGATGGGAGGTACCCCATGGCAGACGGGAAGTCATTTTAGTGAGGGAAGAAAAATGATGATCTTTTGTATTTGTCTCACTTTCTGGAACAAAGAAGTCTGGTCACAACCATTAATGGTCTGGAGAATTTTTCATTAATTACACACTATTGAGGATGGCATCGCTGTGAACAAAGGATTATTAGAATGAATATTACAACTGACTGATCCTTTATGAGGACTATGCTGCAAGAACTTACATGTAGAAATCTTTAAAACAAAGTTATATCAGTGACTTGGTGGGGGTTTCAAAATCAGGCCATGCTCGCTCCATGTTTGCATTCAGCACTCAGTCTAAACAAGGGATATCAACTACTGCTGTTTTGTTGTACATCAGGCAGATAACGGCTGCTTAGCAACGCAGTGTGAGTGGCCATACATGGCCGGCCTGATGCTTGACGACACTTGGCTGGAAAATGGTTTTCCTTTCATTGTATGGTTGCCTGCTAAATAAACATCACCGATCTTTCTAATTTGCCATGTTGTTCAGCCAAAACCGTATCAGTAGTAGTGGTGACTGAACACACACTGCGTCATAAATAAAAATCGATTTGAATGGACTTTGTCAAGCAAAGACATGTTATTTATCTGATTGTTAAAGGCCTGTATTGGTTGCTTGCCATAACCATACTTGCTACATTGGCAACAGAAACAATGGAAGATCAGCTAACGTCATCTCCCACAATAAGATGCAGTTTGCTTCTGGTCCCATGTGGTTGTTTAGAAAAAGGTGATCTCTCTTTCCAAAATCTCACCTCCGTCTGACACCTGGAGAAGCATTTGCCAATTTATCACCTTGTTGAAACTAGTGATGACAATTTGAAAATCAAGTGGCAATGCAAAAGAAAGTACTAAATCTAACTTTAAAACAGCAACATATGAAATTATAGCATCATTCGCATTAGAAGGTATTTTGTGGTTGTGTGGAAATGTTTGGATAAAAATGTGCAAACTGAAAAATATTTACATTTTAAATGAGATATGTTCAAAAAAAGCATACCAGAGTAATATTTTGTCAAGAGCTGACAGCACTGTACTGTAAAGGAATCAGGTGTCTGAGGCCAAATTGCCTCTGTTTGTAGCTTTTTGAAAAACTCGGGGAAAAAAAAGTGCAGTAACTTCACTCACAGTTTCTCCCAAGGCAGGACTCACCCTGTCTGGTCTCTCCTCAGGGGGATCGGGACCAGATGACACCTCTGCCAAGGCCACTCTCAGGAGTGAGTCAAACAGAGGGACAGCAAGGTCAGAGTTCACGACTCCTGAGCGTGAGAGCTGGTCCCTCACCTCAAACAGGGTTTCTTCCACCGACTGGAGCTGTAGACAAGAGGAGACATTTAACAGACGTTCAGTGTAACTGAAACCAGGTTGATGTGTTTAGGGGCCAGCTAATTGATATGATATTACACTACATACCTGATAAGAAAGCTCAGGCTCTACCCTCTGTGGGGCTGAGTTGGCGCTGTGCAGACAGATAGCCAACAAGGCCTCAAGGAGACGAATACTTTGAAGCTGCCATTCTTCCTCCAGCTTCTTTGCAGGATCTTTGGTTTTCCCCTCAGCTGGACTAGAGCTGAGGGACTCGGCTGAATCCTCCAGTCCCAGTGAGGCAGTTGGGGCTGCTGATTCCGGGCTGCTCTTGCCCTTACCGTCCCTCTTCTTCTTTGTTTTTCCATCCTTGTTCTTACAGGAAAGTTTCTGGATAACCATGGCCATGAGGCGCAGGCAGACGTCCAGTCCCCCCAGCCTGAAGAACTGCCTCTGAAACAAGGGGCTGGCCAGGTAGATCCACCGGCACACTGACCACACGTCTGCAGCCCGCCGCACCTGCTCTTTGGAGGGCAGGGCAACGCTATCTGGGGACAGGTAAGGCAGTCGCCCGCCGAGAGGTTCGCTGGCTGTACTGTCATAACCCGAAGTGTCCTCAGAGTCATTGGCCGAGTCCCTGTCAGAATCGGCCTCTTTGCTGACACAGAGGAAGGCCACGCACAAGAAGAGGTTGATGACGTGGAGGTGGGCCTCTGCTCGGGTGCGCCCCGGTCCACGGCCCTGCCCGCTCCGGCTCTTGTGACGCGGATACGCCTCCTTTAGGCCCTCGTAGAATTTGCTGAGACTCTGTGGGCCCTCTCCAGCCCCCCTGGATCCCAGTTCCTCAGCCAGGCCCAAGACGGCCTCCCTCTCCTCAGCATCGGCACCCTCCAGCTCCTGAAGTGCGCCGTCAGCCTGCTGGTGTTCAGTGCCTATTATCAGAGTCTCAAACACCTTCAGAGCAAAAGAGCGGGTCTGGTCCAGGTAGACGAGCTCTGTCACTTGATTGAGCCCGTTACAGCTGACAAAAAGGTCTCTGATAACCCTGTAACAAAAATCACAAACTAAGCAAAGCGTAACAGAAAATGGACAAAAAATAACACACATTCAACATAGATTTGAACAATGTTAAACACTCATTATTCATTTTTTAAATATTTTTCATTTTTCATGTAACATTTACTAAAATGTATCTATGCATGTAAGCCTCATTGGCCAAAGGAAGATTTATTTTGGTGACAGAAAGACGCACATAGGAAGTCCAAACACTGAAACTCCCCTGGCAGTTTAAAATAAATGGCACCACTCAGTCTAATCAAGCAGACTCTACAACTAGTTGATCAGAGGAAAAGCCATCACACAGGACCCGTCACACTGCTTCCATCACTTATTTCATTTCCTCCCATCAGGTTGCAGATATAATTTCCCCCAGGGCACAACAACAGCTTTCAATAAATTACTCAACTTCTATTAACATGATAAATTAACTGTGAAGGACACTTCAGGATGCTAACACTGCACATGAACTCAGCTGCTATAATTGTTAAGCTCCTACTTACGATATGGCATTTGATTTTTTTTATCCAATGTGCTTTTTGTTTGTGTTTGTGCTCATTTCTGTCACAGTTAGTCTGAATATGAATTGTATGTTTAGTTAGCAAAATAAAGCTGACATTTTACCCTTTTTAATTTGTTAAACATAGGTATAGCCAAACTATTGAGGCAGTACTAAATAATAAATTATGCTATTTCAAAGCAGGGTAATTTATCTTTTAAGAATAACGTACTCCCTCTGAGTGAAGGTTAAATCAGCATTTCGTGGGAAAACAGCAATCTCACAAGATGTGCTGACATTATACACTAACTAAAATAAAAACACATTTGTCTCAGCATGGGACTGTCTATCTAGTATGTTGGGCACTGAAAGAGATGTTCAATTGTGGCTTTGACCTCAGTGCATGAAATAGATATATTTAATAGATTACCAACTTGCTGATCCCGCCCCAGCCCCCCCACTGGACCCCAGCTAATTCAAACACTTTATTCAGCCTTCCCCTAAATTAATGTAGAGCTGATTAATTCTGCTTTTTCAGAACATTTCCTCTTTTCATTAGTGGTGTGTGAGTCTATCAGGATGACTATCCATTAGCCTGCATATTTAATGCTTTCAGCTGAAAAATGTGGAGTTCTGTAACGCAGAAAGCAAAAGGAGCAGAACCAGATGATGAAGAGACAGGCAAGATGCCAGATGAAGCACAGCTTATCCTGCAACAACTTGTCCTTGGTATAAAATCATATATGTAATTGGCCCACCAGATGGAGCCGTGTGGTTTTACCTAGAGCAGTGAGACTGGTCATGTACAGTACTTCCAAGGATGGGTGGTTTTGCCATATTAGAATCAGTAGTTAAGTAAGCATCCTCCTTCAAGTCATCATTTTGATCTTACAATGCATCAAATATTGAAATTGGCTGCTGATGTTCAAGGCAACACTGAAATCTTTATTTTGTTTGAGTTCAAGACCGGTTGTATGTTACATTTGAGATACCATGTTTTTGTTTACCTTACTATGAACTGAGGATTCAATATAGTTGTACAATTGTAATAAAACAGACTAAATCCAAAGTGTATGAGGGCTACATAAAAGCTATGTAAAGTAGAATTCTTAGAGTTGTTTTGAACAACAGAGAATAACATTAGCATTACATTTATAAAGGTACAATAAGTTGAATATGTGGAATTAACAGCCTATTTTGTGCTCTCACACATTAGTGATATTTTGTGCATTGAGTATGTGTGAAAACCAATTCATGAAAAGTTGAAATCAAGATAGGCTATGTCTTTATCCATATTTTTATTGGTATGCAAGCCACAGTAGAATTTAAAGTATCCTAAACCCTTAACAAATTAATCAAACAAAAATTGTGCTTCATTTATACAACCAATTGTATTAAAAATAAATAAATGTAAATGTAAATACATATAAATATGTAAATTGCAAATATCCGCTGAGCATTAGTAGCTTGGCGGTTCAACAAAAATGTACTGAAGAAACATGAATGGGTAAAAAGGTTGTGATGTGAAGTTTAGGAAGGAAACTGTTCATGATCTCTAAGATTTATTTGAATAAAAGGCTCGAATCATGATGCCTTTTACATAAACATGGTGACCTAAAAGTTACTCTAAAGTGTCTTCTGAAAAGGTTCAGATGACAATCATCACAGCTGTAAAGGCTTTGAGTGCCAGTCAAACCTGCAGAGAGCAGAACAACACTGAATTTTAATAAGGAAATCTATCAGGCCACCGCTGACAGACAGCCTCAAAGCATCCATCCATCCTTTTTCACTACCTTCTGATCCCGCTTAGGGTCACAAGGGGATGCAACCTATCCCAGCATGCACTGGGTGGGAGCTGATATACAAGCTAGACAGGTCAGAGGGGTCAACACACAGACAAACAAACACATTCACACATAAAAGCAATTCAGTGTTCCTTAACACAAGTGTCTCTGGATTGTCTCGCAGCTGAGAACTCAACATTAAACAGATGAACTCAAACTAAAACCTTCATCACACAGAACACAACTGCTCCTGTCAGACTTCTGTATCCGTAACAGTGTTATATAAACATTCAATAATTTTCCATCTGTCACTCAGTCTACAAAGCTGCGATAAATGATTGATTAGCATCAATTAGCAATGACCTGGACAGACAGATCTAATGACAGACAATGTCCAAGAGGATTAGGTGTCTTACTTTGACCTGGCAGGATTGTATTTACTTTATGTGATATCATAAAAAGGAGCAGAATCCATTTGTGGAGTGAGAAATTTGCTAAAACATTTTTTTCTGAATCATTTTAATGTAAGGAGAGATAAGTATAAACACAGGTTATTGATGCTTCCACACATTTACTTAAGTCGAGAGCAGCTTGCAGCTGCACATCTTTCTGCCTAAGAAAATATTAAATTCAAACACAACTTTAGAAAAAGGCTGAAATGCTTTCCAATACAACAGGGAAAACTCAGAGACAACCACCAGAAAAAAAACACAGATGAAAAAGAAAAATATGACTCAAGAAAAACACATCTTAAATTGTAAAAGTGCTTACCTTGATTTGAGAAGGGCAGGTAACGTTTGCAGGTAAATGAGCAGTACCTCCACAGGCAGGCACTGTGTGTGATAGCTGCACACCTGAGTACAGACGGTGGAAACCCCCAGCTGTTGGGCATGGTGGGCCAGTTCTACCCCTCTCTGCAGCACAGGGTTGAAGATGTGTGTGTAGAGCTGCCACTGCACTATAGCATTGCCCCTCAGGGTCAGGTGGCACACATGGCCAGCGATCTGCTGACTAAGCTGCCAGTCCTCACCAAACACCAGCTCCTGGTAGGCCTCCAGGGCATCCCACTTCCACAGCATGTCCTCTGCCCCTCCTCCACTTGGCAGGATACCCTGGGAGCGGTAACACAGGCTGGTAGAAACGGCTGCAGGATCCCCATGCTGCAGTGTCTCCTCCAGGCCCGGTAACTGGCTGCTATCCAGAGTGCAGATGTTGCAGGAGGCCAGCTTAGCTTTCTCTGAGGGCTGCCCTCCACCAAGTTGGTCTAGGATGAGTCTGCCAAGGACGCTAAGAACATGAGACTGGTAACTTCGCAGACCTGGTGCTTGGAAGGCATGCAGCAGGGGTCCTACAACTGAGCGGGGGTCCATACAACAGCAGATGCCAACAGCCTGAACCCCAGCTAGCACCTGTAACACAGCTGGCCCATTGGGGGAGAGCCTCTGCAAGAGCCGCAGGCATTGGTGAGAACAGGCGGCCAGGCAGCAGCAGCGCTCGGGGTAACGCACTGCATCGGCCTCCATGCCTTCCTTGCCTTCTCCATCCTCCTCAAAAGGGTTGCGTCGAGCCGCCTGCTTGAATGCAGAGACGGGCAGACCCGACAGGTCTCTGTGGTGATGCAGAAAGTGGGAATATTCACAGCGGCGATGGCGGCGGCGGGCACAAACAGATTGATGCAGCTGCTCTGACTTTGCCTTCTTGACAGCACTGATGATCTTGAAAACCCCTGCGATGAGACCTCGCAGTCTCTCTGAAGCCTCAGCAACTACTTCAGAATCCCTGGCCCTGCCGAGCCCCTCCAGCCGCAACACTGTGGCCTCGAAGAGCTCCAGGCCGCGGTGCTGGACAAACTCATGGATGAGCTCCAGTGCTTGGCTGAAGAAAAACGGATTGGGTGTGGAAGCCTGCAGGCAGCCCAGCAGAACTTGCAGCACTCCCTCCAGAAGCTCTGGCAGCAGTAGCGCCCTGTGGCGATAGCGAGAGAATGAAAAGTCATCCTGGACCTCCTGCAGGGTCTTCTTATGCCGAGGAGCAAAAGGGTTAGTCTGTCTGTCCAAGCAGCTTCGGATTTTGAGGGTCGCTCGCAGCAGGTCTGTCAGGCTGCGTCTCAGGCTGTCCGGGAGGGTTTCACTCTGACTCACATCCACAGACATTAGGTGTAGGATGGTGCGTAGAAGCATCCTCTGGACCAGTGCGATGGGCTCCTCTGTCCAACCTCCAGCAAGCTCCTCCGCCCCTGTTCCACCTCCACCCCCTCCCCCTGGACCACAGCAATCTCCAAACTCAGTCAGGATTTCAGTGAGAGTTGGTACGACACTGACCGCCAGGCCAGGGTTGTGGTTAATGCTCATGTCAAACTTACAAACCTTCTCCAGAAGGGAAAGCAACACATGGCAGAGATCAAAGGGCGAGTTCTCCATGCGGTTGAAAATTGATATTGCAGCGGGGTCTGTCAGGGTTTCTGTGTCCACTGTCTGGGACCCAGTTGCTCTGGGATGTGGGTATGGTGCACTCATGGTTTCTGCTGTGGTGGTGGTAGTGGTTGTGGTGGCGGTGGATGTTAAATGCGAGGCCTCTGAACGGTGATGCTGACAGCTTACCCGGATAGTGGAGCCGTGTGACCTTCGGCTTCTGGCACCACCAGGGCCTGGGGCAGCTTTGTCTTCAGGGTTGGCTTCTGAATCTGAGGTAGAAACCTGGGACTTGCGAGCATCTTTTACAGAGTATCTCTGCGCTGTCCGGCGCGACCTCCGTGACTTCCAGGTGCCGCTGCCAACACGGGACCTCTTCCCAGAGTTCTGTTCATCGGTCGCAGCCTTCTGTCCTGCTCTGAGAGGGGCGGCCTTCACCTCTCGGCTTAGGAACACTTCCAGTAGGGACGGCAGGGTGAAATCTAGACAGAGACAGAGAAACATCTGTCAGATTTACTCTGAATGTATATAAAATAAAAGAATATATGCTAATGTTGTAAGTTACACCAACCTAAATTGTATAATGAAGTCATTTATGAGTAACATCCTTTATAAGACTTTTTAAGTTTTAGAAAATTAAACTTAAAACCAACATTTTTGAACATTTAGAATTCTCAATTTACAGATGACACATTTTCAAGTCAGATGATTAAAATAAAGTTCAGCTGCATATGAGCAGCCGATCTGTGTTTGTTAAAACACACTCAGTGAGTAGGAACTAATTAAAAGTAAAAATGTCTCAGGTCCATGATAGAGAGGATCAGCAGTCCTGTACTAAATACCGGTGTCATCCTGAGGTCACAGACCTCTGCTAGCACTGGTCATCTCGTGTGTCGCTGCTTATGTATGCTATGCTAAGATTCAACATAATGGAGACATTGAGTGCAATGATAAACAACTGATTCCTCCATCTTGAAATGAGCACAATACACAGTTAGCAGTGTTAACCAAGTAAAATACAACTTAAATAAATAAAAGTATTTTTACTGTCAAAAACACTTTTACTGTCAAAATCAATATACACAAAGTACAATGTACCCATAAAGTCCCACCAAAGCTAATACTGAACCATTGCTTAACCGTAACATTTGGTAAAGAATTAGGTAAAAGGTTTAGGATTAAACAAATATGTAAATAAAACAAAGCCAGAAAATATTTCAAGACCGTGAAACACAGTCTCTGTTTCAGTTTGCCTGTACAAACAATATTACTGTACGGCTTGCAAATCACAGTGAGCTGTAACGCACAGAAATCATAAAATGCTTCACGTAAAGAAAATCATTAGTTACAAACTGGGAACAAGAGTTAGTCACATGTCACTACAGCTGAGCAGTGTGAGTAGTTATCTTTGACATTATCATGAACAAGAAATAGAGTATTTGTGAGTACTGACCAGGGGCTTTTTCCTCCTGCACAGGGATCTTCCAGACCAGTGGCAGCAGAGACAGCAGTAAAGTGAGCAGCTCCTCCCGGCAGGTCAATTCCTGAGAGTGCAAAGAAACTCACTGAGGTTACCTCGAAAGCTTCCTTCTCCCTTTGGTCACACTCTGATGTCACACCCAGACACTCCCATCAAGACAAACTCTAGCCCACACTCAGTACAAATGTCCTTTTGTGTTTTTATTTTCTCAACAAAGATAACAGAGATACTTCAAGATTTGCTGTAAATCCAAATTAAACTGTTTTGCGATAATGTTTTCATCCCAGCAGGCATCTAGTTACTTGTTTATCTGTGTTCATTAGGTTAGTGAGTTAGTTAGTCATCAGCGCAAGTGTGTCAGGGAGCAATGTAGCATCTACATGACAGCCTTACTTCCAGAGACGTTGGGGATCTCATGTCTGTCCAGGGCATACCTCACAGCAGAGAGAGAACCAACTCCTTCATGTGTTAATTAAAAACAATCAACCTACACCTTCATGTGTGAATTACAAATGATCAGCTTGCTGATATTACAGGAATGAAGGAGCATACAGGGTCTTTTTTCCCCAGTATAATACACACATGCTTCTACTATATGCTTCTCATAGTTACAAATAAGTCATATTGCTTAGGGTGTGCAGCTACATAAACCACTCAACAGTCATATTAGATACAGACAAGAGAAGAGACAGAATGAATAAAAGTTTCTTGAAGGTAATGGGTCACTTTTTATGTATTGACATGAGTAACTCATTAAGTAACTCAATAATGAAGTAGACTTTTTATTTAATAAGCTCTTTCCCTTAGTCTGGTTATTTTAGTGAATATGTTTACTTCTTTGTAGAATAGAATAATCCCATCAGTTTTTGGAAGTTAACATAATCTGATAACAATATATCGTACAACACGACAACAATCTTCTAACGGTAACTTAGAAAGGAGAAAATAAAAATAAACTGTTCTCTGGTGGAAAACTTCATAAAAGGAAACAATGTTTCTAAATGACTTCAAACCCAGCTTGGCACTTCTGAACTGACATTTTCTGCTACTTATTGGCCATTGTGCTGATACAAACTCCAGCCATCTCTGCTGAAAAATGATACAGCTTTTTATCTGGTTGTAGCATTTGCTTTTTGAATTATTCAGTCTCTGATGTACCCAGAGATGACAGTAGCTTGACATTTAACACATTTAATTTCATGCTGTCTCATGATGTTTGAAAATGACAATAAGAATACTGGTTATGTGTGGGAGAGTTTTACTAATGTGATGAAAGAGAATCTTCACCACCTTTACATAAGAAATATTTTATTGAGCTAAAACTGACTCATCTAAACAGTGTCAGATAGAATCCGGGCAGCACAGGGTGGGAGGATTTAACAGCACACTGGATCAAACAAAATAAAAAAAACATTTTCAACTAAATGCCAACACATTTTTTTAATCTGAAATCCTGTTTTGCAAGCCGCAAGTCTGTATATATCACAAAGCATCTGTGTCTGGCCCTGATTGTCAATTCCATGCCACAGCTGACACACACACTCACAGCTGGAGCTTGTGACTCACTTGGACATGAATGCATCGCACTTTTGTACTAAAAGCTCCCATTAAAAAGAGAAAACATAATGAATGTGTGAGAAATTAGCTAAAAGATCTGAATGATACAGGGTCACGAGGACGCTGACACAGGGTCACATTCATCATACTACAATATTCCATTCAATACTTCAAGTCAGAGGAAGTCAAACTTCTTCTGTTTGAAAAGAACTGAGCATAGTAATAATGTTTTATTTCTGGTGCCAGAATTGCCTCTGCATTTACATGTCCAAAGTAAATATGACCAATGTGGGTATTTAGCCTGTTTATTGACTGATGTCACTGTTGTACTTTCCCATAAGTTAACTTCACATGATCAGCACAACGGCATTTGAACAAAATTTCATTAAACTGTTATGTTTTATGTAGGTTGACAGCTCTGCGGCGGCGCCAGGTCTGATTTAAGGAACCTCATAGGTCATATCGTTTTCAACTCTGTCCTGGTTTGACACCGACCTTTATGTGCAGTGCTGCCCGTCATGTGAAAGAATCTCCCAAATTTGTTACTTGACCTTAAAATGCTAATAAATCAGATCAATACATGAACTCAGCCAGTGCAGCATATAGCTGGGACTACTGCTGCTGACATCTACAGACCAGTACATCAGTGTGCAGGCAGGGGAACTACTGGGCCCTGTTGATTAACAGAAAAACAGCTCCGACCTCAGTGAGGCCATTCCTGTTATTTAACGCACAACAAACAGAGTGACTACCTCTTCCCTTCATGATTCATTTAAACACAGCTACTGACATATTTTGTGCATCTGATGACAAGAATACATAAAAATATACAATTGGGACCTTATTTCGAAATGTCAGTGCTTCTTGACTCCTCTACATAGATTTACAATCAGCATCTACATCTTGTGGGCTGCAGGAGAAGAGGAAAACTTTCTGCAATCAGCAACAAAATCAAACAATATGCAGGCACGAGGGCTCACTTCCCCTTTACATACATAGAGACGTAAAGACAATATTGTGGTGGTAATACATGGGGTGGTATAGTAATTAGATACAGGCCTGAAATCAAAACAGGCATTCAATATTAAATCTATTCTTAAAATGTTATTTCAAAAAACCCTTTATCTGTGTGTGAATTTATCTTACTTCATTTCACCGAGTTTATTTTTTTTAACTCTTTTTAAGAAAAGTCTATAAGTTTATTGCTACTATTATTACTGTTAGTAGTAGTAGTATAATTTCTCATATCATGAGTTCAAACACAGTCATCTCCTAATAATAAGATTTTTTTCTAATATGACACAAAGTCACATAATAATAATAAAATAAATACTAAAAGTACTCCAATGTGAAATAGTTTCAGTGAATTCCATCTTGTTTGCACATGAATCTTAAATAGCATCTCAACATTGCGTAACTCATTTTCCACTCATGGGTTTTACTGCTCTGTGGTCATTAAATACCCCTTTAATCTTACCAGCTGATGTCTGTCTGATGTTCACATAATCTTGGTTGCTTTTATCACACGTTTCCAACATACTATATCTGTGCTGCAAACTCGTTGCACTTTGATTCAAAGAGATTAGTCACACCAGGGGTTACATAGGTTTGTGTCAAGACATTTGAATTAGCTGATGTTGAGCAGCTGCATGAAAAAAAAGCTTAATAAATTAATTTAAAAATGTGAGACAGAATATGACACTAACAGCACTGTGAACTGAATTCAAACAGTGTTAACGCAATAATAATAATAATAATAATAATAATAATAATAATAATAAT
>JAOXYL010000039.1:6830193-6843625 GCA_028564955.1 Terapon puta | reverse complement strand
ATAATAATAATAATAATAATAATAATAATAATAATAATAATAATCATCATCATCATCATCATCATCATCATAATAACATGTAGTATGCAATAGAGCAAACTACTTGGCTGAACAGTTCAGATCTGCAGTATGATACAGATTCGAGAAGGGCGAATGAGAACTGATTGATAAGTAAGGACCCATAGTGTGTTTGTAGAACATCCTCACCTGGTCGATGATGGAGTCCAGAGTGCTGAGCAGCAGGAAGCCCCGTCCCCTGACCAGGTACTCTCCCAGTGCCACCATGTGACTCTCCTCCTCGTCCTCCTCCCGCGCCTCCGCTCTCTGGGCCACCGCACTGCATAGTTGATGTACATCAGTCAGGAACTCCCTCGCCAGTGTGTTACTGGCCCCACTCATGTCTGAGCTGCAGCAGAGGAGATGAAACATCGTAAGGCTGTGTCGCATCAAAGCTGCCACATGCACATCTTTATACAAGCTTGCCCTTCCTCAGAGAAATATCAAATCAACACGTTTGCCATTTCTAGTGATGGCATGATTTTTAATTGAATACTGTAAATGAAAAATGAAAGTTGTGAAATCATCCTCACAGACCGTAATAAAAAAAACCTCACATATAAAAATATCAGACAAGTCACATATGTGCAACCTTTTGTTAAGAATTTCCAAGTATCAGATATACATGTTGCAATAAAGGCAAAGGAAATAAAAGGTTTAATGTCAGTAAAAACTGAAATTACAGTTTAGTGATGATTATGCACACGTCTGTTTGGGATTTGATCTGTAACTGTTGATGGAAGCTGCAGTTAAATAGCATGAGTCATTCTGTTCGGGTCAGTGTAATGCCTTGATGCCTATGATAAGAACGATACTGGTACAGTGAGAAAAGAAGAACGGTCAACTTCCTCAAAAAGCTTCAGGTGACAACACAGGGAAATCTCGATCATCAGGTTGTTCCAACAACGTGCATCTCAATAAGCAAAACAAACTACTGGTCCAAGTACCGGTATGCATTTTACAGTCAAATCAGATCAAGTCAAATCTAGATTCACATGCCTCGAAGGTAAATATGGAAACTGACTGATCCTACAAAAAGTGCTCACAGAGCGCCACTCTGCTCATGTGCTCATGTCTGCCATGGCCACATGTTCCTCTAAATGCGACCGACATTGAGCTGTGGGTGTCAACACGAGTTACAAATCTCACATTTCCCACCATCCACCAATTAAGATACACACCCCCTATTACAGGACAATCCCAATTACACAGCTACAGCAAGAATTTGTCAACATGGAATGAAGACATGCCCTCAGGACAGCCATATCTAATCCGTCAAGAACTAATCAAATAATTTTTTTTTCACTTTTACACATTTACATTCCTGCTGTTTACGCGCTGTTTTGATCCAAACCTATTTAAAGTGTAAAAATAACTGAACACATAGAAGAGTGCTTGGCTAACCAAATCTACAACAAGCATTTGATTTAAAAAAAAAACACAAAAACGTATTTCTTACTCTTCTGCGGTCTCGTCTTGACAAATGTTACTGGGCCCCGACCGTCTCCTTCCAGCCATGTTGAGTTTGCTCCAAGCATGACTGCAGCTCTGCTGGCTGTATCTGCATACCTCCTCACACGACTGCTGACTGAATTTTCTGTTCTGCAGCACAAATTCCATTAAATTGGAATTTCAAATGGAAGCTTTCCAGATTCGCAGCAGATCAGCGTATCACATGAAAGCATGTGATGTCACATGGCGAGAGGGGACTGGTCTTGGGAATACTGTCGAGCCCCCAGTGCCCTGTGGAAGACCTCCAGGGTCAACTGTCATTCACAGTGACAGCCTTTGTATTCCTCACAACAACAAATTGTTTTATACTTTCTTTATGCACAAAAAGGCCTTCTAGGAAAAACTAGAATAAGCACCAAGGAGTGATTTAGTTTAGCTTTATTCTTTTATTATTTCTTATCAAGTGTGCAAGATTTACCAAAAAAAACAACTATATTGTTATATTCTCCGCAGATCTATTCCCAGTTCTAAGTGAGACCACAAGGCCCCTCCAAAAAATTAAACATATTGTGCTAAAAACTCTTTTGATTTCTATTAAATTTCCACAACAGAGAAACCTGATTTTTGCTTTTCTTAAGGAGAGTCACTGAACAGATTCCACACCACAGATACAAAAGAAATGCCTCCAACACAGTATAAGTTACCCTTTGACTTCAAAGGTGGTAACAGAAACCGGCAATGGGAAGGTATGCACGGCTGTGGAAAACCAGATTACATCAGAATTTGCTCAGGAGAAGACTAATGGAAGAGATGATGTTGCAAAATTATTAAAGGATGAAGAGGGATGTGGGTGAAACAAACTAATCACAGTACTTATGGAGTCAATCCTGCCTGCAAAGACCCTCAGTACAAACCTACAAATGTAGAAGACCACCACACCTCTTCAGGATACAATATGAGCACTTTAACACTTCCTCTGACAACAATAGATACTAATACTAATACTACTCAATACTACTAAACTAATAGATACAGTTTACATTATTGATGTGGCACCACAGGGATCTGAAAAAACTGAAATGAAATATTATTATGATTTCCATTTCACACATCTGAAACATTTTGCATTGCAAAAATGTTCTTATTGATTTCCTAATATTTAAACATTCGAGCCATGCCATAACTTAAACAGAGTCGTCTTCTGCAAATGCTCCGCTGTCACAGTGTGCCACTACAAAGTATTAAATGACACAGTGTAACCTCTGTTAAAATTCAAGCTCACTGTGATAATTTAGATTTAGTCCGGGTGAAACATATCTGTGCAATGAATGGAGCTTTTTTTAGGTCACAGGTCAGTCCCAAGCGGGCCAGACGCACATCTAAAAGGCTTTGACACACCATCAGCAACTCAGACCACGACCCTGCTCAAACTGGCACAATAAAAAGACGCATGAAAAAACTACATTGCAGTTGTTTAAAACACAGTGTTTGCTTGTCAAACATTGCGAGCATTATTCTGACTCATTTCTTCGACAACTTTGTGCCACCATCCCCTCGGCTGCTTTATCCTTACCACAAGACAGTAATTAGAGACTTAGTAAACAGAGATTACGGTTTCCACGATATGATCATCCCATTGCAAAAAACATCACTCTGCTGAAGATCTCAAATTTTGTGTCTTCCCTCTGGCCAATTATTGTGATGTCCTTCACTTCATTTGAGTTCATTATACAACAGAGGTGTTTCAGTGTGGAAAATATCTGTTTCATTTTGTCACAGTAAAAAGCTTTCCTCGGGAGATTAAAGGACTGCAGTGGGTAATATTCGAATGTTGTCTGGGTTAGAGTGGTTCCAGCTCTTATAGGAGCACATTCTGCAGCGTTGCGAGTTAGTGTTCCTGCCCGTATAGTGCACTGCTAATGGAGTGTCAAGAGCTTTAATTACGCCATGGAAGTAAACATGGTTCCTTCGAATGCAGGCTCTGATTGATGCCAAAAGCTGTTTGATGCCACAGGTTTCAGAGATCTGTTCAGATTCAAATCAACACTGCCTTTAAAGTCTTTATGCCACATTGTTATTAATTTTAATAAGAAGCAAGCACCAATCTCTACTGACGTTTCTCCAACATTGCCAACACTGAGAGCTTCCTCATCTTCAGAGAAACACTGCAGAAACTTAAAAACTTGCCAACTTTAAACAAACTACCGTTACAGTGTTACAAATTTGCAAATGTGCTAGCTTGTCAGATCTAAAGACAGCTTACAGCATTATAATGACTTCAGGTTTTTGGGATGAACCCGCCATAGTTAAATTTCTGCATCTGTGAGCAGAGAGCTTCATTACTGCAGACAAAAGCCGCAAAAATGCACGAAAAAGTGAAATCCACTGAAATCCCACGAAGCAAAACATTAAACCGCCTTAAGCTTGTCTTTAATCAAGGACATTACTTTGGCCATTTTAACCAAACCCCATTCAAACAAATCACTTTTCAGTTGAGGGAACGCATCCACACAAATGCTAGGTTGTGGGTGTGTGCGACTTATTTACACTGAACAGAATACAAACAAGAGGCACTTGAGGTGCTAATGCCCCACAAATTTCTTCATCAATATGTAAATCTATGCAGCAAGGTACTCCAAAAGCTAATGCACCATGATTACCTAATGTCTGCAACCTCCACTATAATGTTGGGACATAAAATGTGTCGGTTCCTTTTCCTTGGTAAAGACTAGAGAAACAACTGGCATTAGCTTTATACACCGCAATTCACATGTACGATGCCACATTTCATGGTGAGGTTTAAAAACTGACCCAAGGTGCTGCTCAACTCTAGTGAGACAAAAGCTCCATCACAGCACAGTTAAAGATGGTAAAATAATAACGAAACTTACCAGAATCTCAGTGCATCTTTGGTGTTGTGGCTGGGCTGATGCTGCACATAGTGGAAGAGACAGAGGAAATTCTCCAGACCCTGAAGGCTGACCTGATAAGACAGACAGAGAGACACAGATGAGACACCAGAGCAGCAACATGAACCAAACCCACATTGTTACTTGGATTCACATGAGGAGGAATCAAAATGAACAAATTCACTATACAAAACAGTACCTTTTTACTTGGCCTTTACAACATTACACTAAATTATTTGATGTTTTGTAATCGTTACCCATGATGGTGTAGTCAATTAGATAGTGATATAAGAGTCACTAATGTCATTATCTGGAACCAATGTCCCAATATTGATTTATCAGGTCAGATGCTGAAAGTCAGTGTAATTTATTTCTCCCCTGTTACCTCCCAATACAACTGCGCTGGAACCAAAGCACAGCTGATTCATACCTTTACACACTTGGAAGTCAAAATTCTAAAAATGAAATCTACTACTCAGGTCATATTTCATATGCTTTCTCTCTGATCAAACCTCCATGTTGATTGATTTTCAAAATAAAGGCTCATTGCAAATAGCACTGGACGATTTAAAAATCACAACAGACAATAAAGGACCATATAATGATAAAATCAGCCTTGTGACAGTGATATAACCATAAAATAGAGTGGGCATCGCTAAGAGTTGGAGTTGAAGGCAATCAGGACTTTCTTAACAGTGTCACAAGCCACCTGACTGCTTTTAACAGCACAACTGCTTTTCAGGGTAGTGTGTTAATACCTTCCTGGCAGACGTGCGATTCTCTAAGCCGGCATCCTCCTGTCCCTTATGCCACACAGGAGCTAGCTTTACTCTGCAGCTAATCTGACACCACTGACTGGATTCACTCAGGCAACGCTGATCCCTGACTGATGTGGCTGAGCTGAATGTCTGTTTCACAAAGCCGGGGAAGAGACACCACACACAGCAATCACATTACACACAGCCTGACCTGTGATGGCACTGACCGCATGGAAAAAAAACTATGGGCACAATAAACACTAAATTAATTTACATTTTTAAAAATGCTTTTTTCATTCAACATGTTTATAAATTCATTAACATAGTCAACATATCCTTGAAAGTTTTAGAAATGAACTAATTGCAATTCTTCATGACACCTCAAAACAATCAGTCAAATCAAACTTTTTTACCTCTTCCTGGAGATTTTACAAAATGTGACCAGCGCTCACTATTATAAAGTGAGGCTGGTAAAAAATAAAATGACACACGGTACTATTAAACGCCATTAAAAGATTTACTGTTTTCATCTGTCTGCATGTAAAGGATTTGTGGAGTTAGTAGAATTTAAAATATTCAAAACATCAGCCTTACAGATGCTTTATGGAGGAAAGAAACACATTCAACATAAACCATAAGGCCAGTAATAATGTGTTTTGGTGAAAAAACATTTGATATAACATAACTTCTGTTTGTTTACAAGAAAACTCCACAGAGCACCTTTAGTTCCTCCTCATAGTATAACGCCATAGAAGCTTGGACACAGTGATACCTTTGTGCAACTATGCTGTCACAGTGACACCACATCAAATCCAACTTATCGGCATGAACTCAGATTTGTGCACGGCCTTATTTCTGGAATGTATTGGTATTATACACATAAGAGCAGACAGGGACAGAAAGAGAAAGGATGAGATGTAAAACAGCCCTTCAGAGAGTAAATGCAGCAACATTTATTATTATATTGTGTTCCTGAGTCTACTTTACCGGTCTGGAAATGACTGAGACAGCTATGCATATGTGTGAAAATGATTTAATCACTCTCCATGACTAAAAACGAAACTTTCAAATCAGTTATTAAGGTGCCTGCAGTTTCGTCACACCTCGGCTTTTGTTGCTAACTGACATGGTGAGGACGGCTGACCCGACCTAGTCTTCTGGCAGGGCTAAGCTGTGTTACACTGTTAAGCACTGAGTCAACTTCCTTCCTGTGTCAACGCTGTGAGAGCAAGTTTTGGTTGTTATGTTAGCGCTCTTGTTAGCACTGTGAAAGGCAGTAAAAGAGATGCAACTTGCAAATCAGAAACACTGTAATGGTTTAGTTTAACACAATGAAGTGTCAAAATTTTAACCTGCTGATGATGAAGGTGAAGAGCTGACCACACTCACCGGGGTGAAGGAGGGGCGGGGAGGGAGTCGCATCGAACCCAACCGAAGCAGTGAGGGGATGAGTGAGGAGGTGGGTAGGTAGGTAGGTAGGTTAGGTAGGTGAGTGGGGTGGGGGAGGGGGTGTCACTGCACACCGGGGGGCTGGACAACATCACACACAGGAGACGGGTACAGGAAGAGAAAGAGATGCATGGATCGTGAGAGAGGACAGCAGAGGACAGGGGAAAAACATAACAGCTGACAAGAACATAAAAAGGTAAAAGAAATAAATGCAGCACCAGATGAGAGCAAAGATAAACAAGGGGGAGTGACTGGCAGGAAATCAATGCATCGAGGTTGCCAAAACTATTATTAGTTTAATAAATAAACCCCGAAGCTGTGCTGGAGTGACGCACTTGCTCTATTTAAATTAATCTCCCAAAATGAGCATCTAAAATGACTTGGTTTGTCCTTGTGTTATCAGTGTACCTGTTGTGGCCGTATTCCGTATGCGGGGAAAGGGAAACTCAGTGGTTCACGATAACACTAATTTCCCAGCAACAGGGTTGTTTTTTTCCCTCGGAGGCTCTAATCCAATATTACAATGCGCTCGGCACAAACCAGCCGGGGTGATTTGATAATGGAGAGACTGCCAATACTGATTAATACAGCTTAGAGGGGAAATCAACGCCTCACAAAGCCCCAAGAACAAATTTCTGTAAACAAAAAGAAAGCTTTGACCTTTCCTCCGCGGTGATGAACTTCTTTATGTGCTCATTTGTCACACGGACGTACGCAGGCTATCGGGGTGTTTGAGACATAAAGCCACAGATTTCACTCACTGCCACTTATGCGCTCAGGGCTGTTTTTTGATTTATAGACTGAAGAATCAATTCAATATAATTTAACCATATATCAATTTGGTGACGCAGAGACTTTCTTTCATCTGTCCTGGTTAATTGTTGCTGTGTGAGTTAAAGGGCTGCCTGCCCCAAGGGAAATAACTACACGAAGGCACATTAAAGGTGAATGATAAAGGAGATACACGCAGTCTTGATTAAAATATTTATGACGCAACTGCTTTTAATTATATTCAGCTCATATTTCCAACTAAATACTCTAAGTAAGAGGGTGTCTTTACACGAAAGTAACACATGTTTGCGCACTGAAGGCCCGAGAGAGGTTTCGATAATTGCTCAGCCGCGGTGGCTGTGACCTGAGTCTGTTACACTGCCTTTATCCAACATGGCAATCATGGGAGGCCTAGTCATGGGAGTCTGGCGGCTGAGTCACTCACACTGGTACAGACTTTCCTCTCAAGCTCTCTTTGGATAATTGGGTAGACTACAACTTGGCAGAGGCAGTGAAAGCGATGTGATCCTGTCCTCGTGAGAGCGGACGTGGGGCGTTGGTTACGCAATGTATTTTTCCGCTTTGAGATCCCTACTGATCTAATTTGACATTTGGGTGATGAGCATCATGAGGAGATCCTAACGCTCCGCATTTCCTCACAAACTGTGAGTCAGAGAGCAAAGCAGCATCGCATACCGCCGCAAATAACTTCTCTGCTTTGCATTAAGATGCAGCGACATAATGTCAAGAGGCTGCAGCCAAAAGGCATGCTTGTGTTTTTGTCAGTTCCACACCGTCACAAGCAGTGACCTTTATTTGCCACTGTGGAGGAAATGAAAATGTGCAGCTCTCTGCTTCATTGTTTTCATTACAGGGAGATAGCGTGCAAGCCCATGCTGGTCAAAATTACTATTCAAACGGCCTGCTATGGCCTTTCTCTTCCCTAGCGGACCGAGAAACTGTGTTTTTGAGGGAGAGATCTGACTTCATAACAAGCCACTGGGTGGAAAAAGCTGAGGCAGAGCAGTGGCTGGAGTCTGACTCAACCCAGGACCAGAGAGATGAATTATTCATCCGTTCAGCCAATCGTTTGGAACAGCCCTGGAGACCAGAGTGAGTAGGTGTTAGGTTGAAACTAAGGGCGGAACAATAAATGCAGATGTGAAAAGAGTCCCGTGGTCAACCAGCAAGTCTAAGAGAGCGATTTAGTACAAATACGTGTTAGTAAACAATACCAGAACATACTAGAAATCATGAAAGTCACACCACATAAAATTTAAATGATGAATGACCTCTGGTGAAAGTAGTGTGATGATCACAAGACATCATGATCAGGGGGTGACTGCACGCTTTTTTTGTTTGAACTGCAGAACTTGAATTTGAGTCAAAGCACATTGACCTTAGTCATGGTGACTTCACTGGAAAGCGTAGGAGGTATTAATGGCAGATTATTGTGTGGAATAAATTAAACAGATCTGTCACACTAATGGCGTTGCCAGATGTGTTTAAAATGAGTATCGTTTCCACTGTTTGTTTTCTCAGGACTGAAAACTGATGCGGTGTTACATTCACCATGATTGGGTTATGAAAGAGGAGCTTTTGATGTGAAACTCCGGCATTACTTGAGGGGAGGCGTTACTAATCCTGAAAACATGAAGACTGAGAAATCTTCAGTCTAAACAAGGACTGCTTGGTTTTTCAGATTTAGACATTATTCTTACAGGAAAGCAAAAAAAAAAATATTGATAAAAGTTGCTGCTAATTAGATGTATGTGCATCCACTATGGTTCTGCTGAGAAACAATGCTGCTGTTTACATAATATTCACCTATTAGGAAAATCAGTGTTAATGAACATACCAGTGCATTTTTATAATTCAATTTCATTAACCCTCAAAATAAGCAATACATAATAAATAAATAATAATCATAAATAATGTTTCCACATTACTTAAATATTATTGTAGACTGCATGTGCAGTCCGTGACTCAGATGTAGAGTGTGATCCATACACATTATCATTAATCACTTTAGATAGCTGCATTAGTCACACATATTACAGCTGATTTTAACGCCGGACAACATAATGTCTCTGATAATGCATTCATGGAAACATGTGCGCAGTAAAACATCACAGAAACAGAAGCGAAAGCGAGGCTATCTGGCACTGTTCAGCCCCGACGAGCCAAATAATAATTAACTTTGGGGATGAAGGTGAAACTGCACTGCCTCTCTTTGCTCCCTCCTTCGTATTCACCAGGTTTTTGCCTTACACTTTGCTCGACAAGTTTAATCTCCTTTAGACAAGGATCCAGGGCTTTACCACAGAAGGAATGTAAAGCACAGAACTGAGCTTAGAAAGCTAATGACAAGTAATGTGGGTGGAATGTGTGACCATGGCTGTCCTAATTCAGAGAATCATTTTATTTAATCGGCTTTACATACACGTGTCTGTTGTTAGGCAGTGACAATGTACAGACAATCCACATTTACATTACAGCCCGTCGCCATAACTGTCAAAAGCATCTGATGTTATAGGAGCTACAGAACAGTACTTACAAGATGGGTCCAATTCTCAAGTGCAGGTCATTCATGTTTATGCAAAAAATCTAAACTCCAACCAAATCAATTGAAATCATGGACTGACTGAATTAAAAGTGATTTAAAAATTAAGCAGAGCCAGCAATGTTCAAGTAGTTTAGAACCACTTGTTATCAAAAGAACAGAAAAGAAGTGCAGTGTCCCAAACCACTATGGTGTTTTGAAACATCCTGTTAGCTCATCATGAAACTGAACAGTCCACAAGCAATAAAACCTGGTCTCTCACTTGGCTCCTGGCCACGTAACCATTCTGCTAAATTGACCATGCTCATCAAGATTCAGAGAGATTGGGCCGAATGGAAAGTGTCTCCACAGATACTTCGATGCAAGGGTGCCCAAGGCAAATTTCATTTGTAGCAGAAGACACTAACATGGTTGTATTGGCTCCAAAGAGGAAGAACCTCTTAAGAATGGACAGAAAGATTTAATGAAGAATCCCATTTTACTAAGGCTATAATATGGATACGCTTATTGTAAGTCCTCTCTACAAATGAAATACAAATAGTGATTTTGATGATAGTGGATTCTATATAACAAGGGTGTTTTATCTAAAGAGCATTTATGCACAGTGCATGTAAGTGCATGTAAGGAAGTAGGAGGATGGGTGCGACAAGTGAAACTCTGAGCCAGTGTTCTCCTTTATAAACAGGGCTAAGCACATACAGCACAGCAGTTTGCTCTGTCCCTACTGAGGCTGTGGCTTCCTTTGACCCAAAAAATACCACAGGCGAAATGATATCATCTTTTTATGGCACTTCTCAGAGCAGTATTTATTGAGAAACAAGAAGAGGAAGAGCGCAGTCAAACAGGGTTAGACACAACTCAGAGGGTCATCAAGACATCCCACTTATGTTACCATGCTCAGTCATGGGGCTGTGAATAAGTGATAAAAAAAATGCCAGCGAGTGACTGAACCTGACAGTAATGCAGATGAAAAGCAGAAAGATGAGAAGCAAAAATGCAAAGAATAAAAGATGAGTGAGGCAGAAAATATGCACAGGGCTGCAGCACCAGCACTGTGAACACATTTCTTTTTTGTGCCACTTTAATTGGTCACTGCAGGAGAAGGTGTCTTTTTGCCCTCCACATTTCACTGGTGTGTGCACTCCCAGACTTGTTGTCTGATGGGCAGCAAAACAGAGGCCTTTCAGCCTTTGGGCAGTTTCTATGATAATTTCTGTCATTTTTACCTGCGCATGGACTGCAAATGATGCCACTTTAGATGAGACAGTAGGAACGTACTGTAGGCACTTGTGTTCAGATGGGACGGATGGGAAAAACATATCATGTGCGAGCAGCACGTCAGTGTCCGTGCATAAGCTATAGCCTGTCATTGGATGTCCCTGTCAGATTAAATCAGGAGGGAAAGCTATGGTATCAGTAAAATAGAGCGTACAGCTGTGCTCAGATAACCATCCTTCTGCATCACGCACACACCACTTTGATCACTGAGGAGGTGACAAGCGCAGGAGCAAACACAGTTGTCCCAAGAGACACGTCATAACAAGAACTGGCACAAAAAGTTAGCAGTAAAAGAGATTCAGAGCCTGCTTGGCACAGTCTAGGTGCTGGGATTACTATGACAACTGAGAACAAGCCGCCACCGTTTCTACAGCTGATATCCTGATGCAGCCCGACATGATTAACGAAGCGACGGAGCATAACACAGCACCACAGACGTGATGATGACGATAAAGGGAGGAAGCTATTAGTACAAAGAAAAAAAACTCCAGAGGCTTTTTCTTAGCACTCACTGGGTTTTAAAAATGACAGCGGGTCTGTCTTTTAAGGGCGGCTCGCACATGATAAATCAAATATAATGGGCTAACATAGTGGCTAAATCAGCTCATCTGTGTGTGTGTGTGCAGGGCAGATCACTCTTAGCCTGCAGGCCGATCCTAATCCAAGTCCCGTGATCCGGCTGCTGTTAGTTCTCTGACAGCAGGAAGAGGAGGAGGTGGTGGGGGAAAGAAAAAAAAGAGCTGCAGTGGCCTGACAGAGATTTCAGAAACGCCACCACTCTCTCCTTTGAATACGCCGACACAAGAACAGAAGTGCACTTGTGCAACATAGGCAATCTGTGGTTTACACCTGCCTCCACCTCTGTATAGTGACTCACTGCAGGCATCAGTTGAATTTCTGCCTCGAAAAAGTGGCGTCCGAGGACCCCCAGAGGACTCATGGCAGGTCCTGAGCAACATGGGGGAAACATTTTCTTTCATTATCTGTTAAGTTATCTTTATTACTGCTCACACTGCTTACAGCACAAAGACAGAATGATTTTCTGACCTGCAAAATTATAAATGATTCAGTAAAAGATCAATCTGCTAATATTCTCAAGGAGGCACAAGCATTTGCAGCGTGCATTTGCACTATGGATGTTTGTTTGAGTTGCATCAGTTTAACAAGTGCAAATGCTGTTTACTAAGAAACCTGTAACACAAAATAAACATTTGTGCGTCTCTTTAAAGTTCAGTTTTCTAAAGCTGAACAGCCTTTCGCAACAGGGACAGCTGAGGCAAAAAGAGGAAAGTAATTCAAATCACTTGAATAACAACAAGCGGACTGAAAGAATGTCTGCTAACAGTGTTTGCTATTGTTGGATGATATTTTCTTACAGAGGGTTTTATTTAGCTTGGAACTGAGCAAATCTCTGAGCAGACACTGTCGGCACCATACACACAAGAAACTAATCGGTTTTGTAACTTAAAACGTGATGAAAACCAAACTGTGCGTCCGTTAGAATAAACAAGATATATTCAAACTGCAAGGATGAACCCATCAATGAGGCTTTTTACAGGACCACTTCCTTGTATTCCTGGAAAATGACAGCCAGCATCACCCCCCCACCCACCCACAGAGAGACCCCTGAGTCTTCAGTGTGTCTGACAGCCTACCTGCAGATCGGCCCCTTGCAGCCTGCAGTCCATGTACTTTTCCCAGGCGTATGACAGCTCGGTGTGCTGTGCCATGTCGTCCACACCTCAAGAGTTATCACGAGTCAGGAGAGGAGGAAGCCGGGAACTGACAAAACCCTCCTTTCGATCTCCTTCCCAATCCTCCAGGTGGCTGAAAGTGCCCCGGACAGCACTGGACGAAGCCCTCCCGAGTCACTCATAGCAGGGCCATGATTTCACTGCGTTGCTTTGCTACTTTTGAATTGGGCTCCTGCAGAAAACAACTGCAAAAGGACCAAAACACACACAGTGTCAAAGGTTAGCCAAACAGGATGAGCAGGAAAACGCACTTTCGCTTTTGAAGTCGGGCTGGGAGGCTCTGGCTGTTAATAAATGACGCACATGAACTTGGCGTGAACCCGAAACTTCAGCCAAACGAGCCTGACACACTGAGGCACAACAAAACGGACTCAAGACACACGCTCGGCTTAGCTAGCTCGGCACCTGACAGACTCTGCGTCAAAACATTAGGCAGCGGGA
>JAOXYL010000039.1:6799509-6830093 GCA_028564955.1 Terapon puta | reverse complement strand
TTATTTCTAATGTCCAAGACTCAGAAAACATTTTCTACATTTACACTTTTTAAAAACGTATTTTCTCTTCTCAGTTAACTTTGAGAAGAAAGAAAATAGAAGATGACACCCCCCAAAAATACATTGTTTTGTGATTGTAATTCGATACAAGAAGGTTTCCTACGTAAATTCAGTGTGACAAATTAATAAAAAAAAATGTTAACTACGCACGACTAATAGATAATTATTTTCATTTGATATGTTTTATACTTCCAGCTGAGGACTTAATCGCTTCGGACACAGAAAACGCTTTTATTTTGAAAGTTTTACTCGATAGTCGTGTTCCTTGTGGTGGTTAGCTTGACCGCGAGAGACAGCGCGATATCTCGACAATTTAACCATAATATTTACATAAATTCCACATTAGCCTAGGAGCCGCTATGCCTACTGACCTTTGCGTCCTGTTTTAATCAACAAAGTGCACATTAAGAGATTACAGTTGTTTAGCTGCAGTCAAAACGTTGACTGTTGCATCGTAACGATTCTGTGTGTGGCAGCTGTCAAAACTGAAGCAGAGAAACAAGCACATCGTTACTGGCTTTCACCACAAAAACAAAAAAGAAGAAAACACGCTCCGGCTCCAGCTACATCTTTCTAACAAAACTACTCTCCAGTGCAGAGCGGGAGTGGATCATTTTCATACATACCTTGGTTTTCCATGAATTAAATCCAGCTAATAATGCTAGTGTCCGCTCTGCACTCAGTGTGTTTTCGCCCTCAGCGCTGACTGCAGGACAGCCCTCCGCCCCGCGCGCCGAGACGTGAGAACATCCTAGAACGTTAACGGCTGAGTGACGGTTAGTCACGAGCGTTGAAAGTTTATTGATTATTGTTTTTGTTCCTTTTTATTGTTTCTTTATTTTATTGGTGTTGCCTGAAAGACTCAAAATACACATTTCGACAAAAATATTTTCATGTTTGAGTCCAAAAGATTTTTGTTAGTAATTTGGTGAATCTGACTCAGCAGAAACGCTGTGATTAAATATGTTAAAAACATAAAGTTCTGTATTTGTTAAAAAAAAAAATACAATTTGATCTGTTTTTATCCGCGTTGTCCGGCGCAAAATACCCCTCGAAGACAAGCATGAGGGTCCGCACATCATCGAACCCAAACAGCCGGCGACCCGCCCACTGAGTCATGTAGAGCTTCCCATTGGTCAACATGTCCTGATTCCCCAATCAATCAAAACATCTCGAGCAGGAACGGTGGTGCGTTTGAGGAGTCTCTGTAAATCTACACTTTCATGCAGTTATTTCTTGTCTAGATAAAAACACCCCATCAGACCAATCTGAATAAGCAAGGTATAACACAATTCCTAAATTAACAAATATGTGTAATGTGTTTGCTTTTGGATGACACATCAGCTGTTTTAATAAATCATGAATAAAAACCACCACACATAAGGTAATTGGTTATTCATGTACAGGTATACTTACAGTCATAGCTAAAATGACTTATCTTAGATTATTTTATTTATTTACTTTTATTAATATTATTTAATTATTTTTCTTACTGCCTGTCGCCTTTTTTACTGTGTTTTCACTGTGCACCGTAAATTTCCGCGCTGTGAGACAAATAAAGAAAATCTGAATCTGAGTCATACAGTGAAGAGCCATTAATTTAAATTATTTTTTCTCTCATCCTGTCACTTTACCCTCAAATGTCTATATGTTTTTACAGCTCTTTATATTGTTTACATCTCTGCTTATATATATTTATGACTACTGTTACACCTCCATTTTATTTATATTTTCCCATAAATTAAAGACAAAGCAAAACACTGATTACTCAATAAATTGTTTGATTACGATTCAATTTGCCTTCAGATAAACGGAAGTGTTTCTGTCATGTTGTAGGCGGCGAAAACCAGCAGATTTATCGGTGATTAAAATTTAGTTGCAAACCTACCATGGCTGTATCAGCAAATTTACCAAATTCTGAGTCTATCAAGGGCCCCTTAATGCAGCATTGACGTCAGACAGTGTCCCCCCTCTTACAGCAGCAGCAGCCGGGCTTTCAGGGAGGCAGCGCGTCGTTGTTTGCTCCATGTTAACAAAGCAGAGACGTCATCCCATTGACACATTGCATTTTGGAAAAAGGCCACGTGAGAACAACAAATCAAACGCTTCTTTTTTCGGCACTAAAAGGCGCGTGGCATGTGACAGTGTCAAGTAACGTGAGAGGGCCGCCAAATAGTGTTGTGCGAAATTAAATTCACTCAGTGCAACAAGTGCCTGAGTCACTGATTAGTATATTTATATATATATACAATATATTTAGTATATTTAATTTGTACTATTTCTTTGTATTTATAAATAATAAGGTGGAGAAATTCCACAGGCATATATAATGTAAACGACAAAGAGCGAAATTAGAATATTAAAAGGGCCACTTCTGGTAATATGTGAAGAATGGTAGAGCTTATGGCCACACAAATATTTGAATACTTATTTTTACACATATATATGTCTTAGACAGGCCATTTGTTTTGTTCGTCCATGGTTCTCTACTGTTTACTTTGGCAGCACTTCCTGCAACACGCCGCCAAACATGGACTTGTAATGACCTCCACCCAACACACGGTGTCGCTATTATCGCACCAAAGCCACAGACACAGCAGACCAGCATGTTAGAAAAATGTTTATTCGTTTGCTGCCCAGCGTGTAAACTCATCTCCACCAGCTTGTACAGACACTAGTAACCCTCCACAGTAATGGTTCCACGAGATAAACTAATCTGGACATGCCACAGTGTAACACAAATGACACGAGATGATGTCATGCATCGCTGTGATGAATTTCACATTAAATTATATATCCCTTGAGCTTTATTCTCAGTTTATGTGCACTCAGGAAATGACAAAATAGTGTTTATATTTACAATTCTCAAAGGCCGCTGTGGTTTTATAAAATGGGAAGTGTAAAAAAAATGCAGATAAGCATAACACTGAGCAATAAAAGGCACAGTAACTTCACCTCCGGGTTTTTCGGCGGCATTTTCAGCAGCTATAGTTTAGTAATGCTGAGTGGCTCCTAATTTGCGGTCAAAACATCCAAACAGTGTCAACTCTCAGACCTGGCTCCATTCAGTCTCTCTCCACGCAGCTTACTCCCACTGCATTGTCAGGACATTTGCAGGAGCGGCCAGTTGGGGTTGCTAAACAGAGGTGGGTGCAGCCCCCGTTGTTCACAGCACAGTAGTTTTGTCCTGGTGGTGGGAGGAAAAAACACAAAAAACAAAAAACATACGTCATTAATGCGGGACATTCCAGGACACTTTTGTAAATCACAAGCCGCCATCGCGGGGGAGCACCAGGAAACAGTCTCTTTACTTGTTTGTTCAACAGATATATACACATTTAAAGGAAACACAGAGCAAACTCCAGATGTTGGGGGCCCCTCCTCCTCCGCTCCACATTCCCTGGCTCCTGACTCTACGCATGCAGCCTTATCTAGAAGGGAGGATGAGGCCTGGTGCTGCAGCGTAACATCAATAATCCCTGCACTTCATGATGAATGCTCGCTGCAGAGCTCCTCATGTTGCTTTCAGGTCATGGAGTAAACCCCGCTCACTGTCTGCTCTCTGAATTCTTTCCAGAGATCACAAAACTGGGCTGCTCTGTCCCACAGAGTAAAGGGAACAGCTAAAAAATCTGAACCCTCAGAAATAGCCCCCAAATGTGGGAAATGGCTCTTGAGTCAGGCAGCACATCAGTGCTACATGTTAGGATTCAAAGTTGACTCCAGGCATCCAGGAGTTTATGGAGAACACCCTCATAACTGGCATATTTACCTGAAGGACACTGGGCGTATGCCGTAGCGATACCATAAAGCTTGGTCCGTTTCTGAGGCTGGAACTTGTCTAACTCCCTGCCAGCATGGCGGTCCACGGCAACCACTGCATCCCTGTTGAAAACAAATCAAGTTTAGCAGACGATCCCCGGCCTAACAAATGTTAGCATCCTGACTCCCTGTGTTTTGTACAAAGTCTGTCAAGAATGAGGAAGGGGTTGGAGTGGGATTCTTCACCATAGCAGAAATATTTTGTATGCCCCCCCCCAACCACCACCACCACCTCTAAACCTTCTCCTGCAAGGCTCCAGCCATGGCAAGATCAGAGGGAGGCCCTGGGCAGGTCACTCACAGACGCCGAGGCTGAGAAATTGCAAGCAGCTGCCACTTTTTAAGATGCTTCCTCACCCCACATACATACATGCACACACACAGAAATAGACACCCCAACCCCCGCCTTGCTGAAACAGACTAATTCAGCCGCATGGGAAGAAAAGCTCCACAGTCTTTGGAGTGGGAATGTCCGAGTTTGGAGGAACATCAAGGGAACCATGCTTGAAGTGTGGGGAGCTTTTTGACCTCTGGCCTACCCTCTCGTTCCTCCACCTTGACAGATCTTACATTGCACAGCAGACCATACATAGAGCCTCATTACGTCTTTGATGCTATAAATTCCAACATGTAGTAATTTGACTATCCGAATCATTGCATCAAGGTAAACAAGAACTCTGGCTAAACCCCTGTTAACCACCTTTATTAAATACTGTATGTATACCTTACACACAAACAAAGCATATTAAGTCAAACCTGCGCCAGTCAGTGTAGTACACGTTCTTCCCGAAAGACGTGATTCCGAATGGGTACTGAATCCCCTCCATAACTTTTCTGCGGTCGCCTCTGCCAGGATGCATGCACTCCATTTTATGTGTGCCTGCAGGCATGAGAGACTACACTTATTACTGATCACAAGGCAGCCACCGTTTCATAACTGAGTCATCCGTCTGAAATCTATTGTACAGTACCTGCATCTGCCCAACAAAGCAGGGAGCTCTGGGAGTCGTAAGTCAGGCCGTTGGGCAGGCCCAGATCGTCTTTAACCAGCACCCTTCTGTTGGATCCATCCATGTAAGAGGTCTCAATCTTGGGAGCATCACGGTTCCAATCGGTCCAGTATAGATGACTGTTGTAAGGACAGGTGTGGGGTCATTTTACTATAAAAACCTTTAGAAAGATCTCATAATAAATTAACTTTAAAATGTTCCTTGGCAATAAAAATATCTTGCATTGTGCCAAAGAGGCGAGGTAGTAAAGTGTAAAGCTTTCAAGTGAAACTCTACGCACCCACTGGGAGAGTCAGTGATAATGGCACGGGGGTTAACAAGATCAGAGTCTATTATGACTCGACGCTGCAACCCGTCCAAAGACGCCACCTCGATGCGATCCTTCACAGAGTCTGTCCAGAACATGGTTCGTCCCAAGTGGTCGATGGCGATGCCCTCTGGGCTATGCAAATCTATTGACGATACATTTTGCAATGTGCTTTATGAAAACAGTTATGTGGTTCACAGATAGCTGAAAAATGAAAGTAAACCAGCAGAGTGAAGGATAAAAGCGATCAGCTACCTGATCTAATGACCGCAGTGGGCTCGCCCCCCTGAATACTGGCCTTGCTGATCGAGGGAGATGTGATTTCAGTCCAGTAGACCATTTTCTCCACACAGTCATAGGCCACTCCAATGATTACCTTCTCCTGTGGAGGGGTCAGCAAACGGCAATCTTTGAAGTGCACTTTATTCAAACAAGAGTGGTCAGAGATAAAAAACAAGGAGCAGATGTGTGTTTTTTCTGACATTAGCGTCTAGACATAAATCCAAACAAGCAGAGCCACACAGTGAGCGTGAGCAACCCGGTCAGGCTCCAGACCAGCTGGTTTGGAAATCAGCGGAACAAGAAATGCAGATTGCAATTCCAAAGATGTCAGACTGATGTTAGTAATTAGTGTGAATGTCACCATGTGCCTCCAATAAAGTGCAGGCCTTGAATGCATGAAGCAGATGGGAAAAACTCAGAGCTTGAATGGAAGTATTATTACCAGCAAGCGAGTGACTTGTGTAAGAGGCTGTGTGCACAAATGAGAAATCAAAACATACTGTCGCTTTCTGTGATTGTTTTCACGATTATAATTGGAGTACACGTGCCAAAAAACGATGACTTGAAATTCGGCCTGAGAGGAACTGCCTAAACTCACATATGCACTGGGAAAGTTTATTTCTTCAGAGGTGCTTATTGTATAGCTATGGTCTTATAAAGTATTTTGTTATGTAGTGTTAAATCCATCATCCGTCATTTCAGTCAAACAGAAATGTCTGTTAAATCTTTCAAAAATGTAAGTAATAAGAGGAAATAAACATCATTAACATCTCCATCAATATCACTTTTAAATTTCTGGCAAGCAATTCAAACCACAAAAAAAATCTACAGCCAAAATAAGATGAAGATGATATCCCATAAATCCCCTTTAAAAGTCTTTATTTTATTGAGAGAAACTTACTGGGAGATGGAGGATGGCCTTGGCATCGTCCTTTTTCATATCATATCCTTCCAGGGGGACGTGCTCTATCCTGCCGCTCTGGGCAAACAGCAGGTGTGTCCCTGGAGGAAGTGGGTGGACATCGGGTCGAGGGGTGGGCCCAATAGGTGTTGGCGCGCCATCGTGGTCGATACCTACCAGAGGCAAAAAATGGAAAATCTTGTGGTTGTGGCGTAAACCAACCTTGAATAACGCTTCCACTGAGCACACAGAGGCAGACACTGTGGTTTCTTTTCATCTGGCACTGAACTCATGTGATCTACTCACACATTGGTCTGCTGCCAGGCCCGGAGCGAGTCCCGGGGATCTCCTGTCCGTTTCGGTCCACGCACCAGCAGTGCCCTATGCTGCCGTGGCACTGCATGGACTCATAAGCGCCGTTCTCATCACAGGTCGGGACGTAATGTCCGACGGGAGGCCGTGGCCCCCGTGGACTGTAATCCGTTGCACCCAGGAGACTGTCTCTGTGGATCTCGCATTGTGTTTTTGTCCTCTCTGTGAAGAAGAGCAGAAAAAGAATAGCTTCAGCGCAACTACACACACCCTGAAATAATGTCACGAAACAACTGAGAAGCTCACTTATATCTCCTTTTGTTTTCTGCTTCAAGTGCAGCTACACAAAAACTCCCACAGCCCTCATAAGCCTGGACAAATTCCTCTTGCTATCCAGAGGAAAATGAAAAGCAGGCTCCAGCTGGCACCAATATACTCTGGCGAGGAACTAATTTCCAAACACTCCTCTTGTGCAAATGGGTGGAATAAACAACGCTGAGAGTAAAAATGATCCGTTGGTCATTTTTCTATTATTCAGTCTGCAACTGGATCAAAGAAAACTATTACCAAAATGGCCTCAACCCCCATGACAGCCACCCAAAATAAACTTGTAGCAGCACAGACTGAATGTGAAATCAAGGCGGCTGACAGCGGCGTTTCAGCGAGTTTCACAAAGTAGTAGCATTCTGAAAGACTCACCTGAAGAGCAGTGGACGCCATCACCATAGTAACCTGGCCTGCACTGACAGGTAAACGATCCCTGGGTGTTATAGCACACAGCGTCCCGATGACACCTGCCTGGCTGGCACTCGTCTATGTCTTCAGGCAGGACAGAAGGAGGGTGAGTGAGGACAGAGAACAACCCACTCTGCTAAAGATGAAATGTTTTCTGCACGTCTGTTTCATCGCACCCTTTTATGGTCAGGGATCTACACTACCTCCTCTGCGCCTGTCCCCGGAGTGCAGAGCACAACGCAAAAGAAAGAATGGTAACTATGAATGAGCTCTACCGAGGACCAGTCAAAAAAAGAAAAAAAACGAAAAGCTACAAGACCTCCACACATGAAATAAAATGTCCATCTGCTTTTCATGCTGCACTTTTCAATCACTGCAGATGTGTTGTGTAAGCACAGTCCTGAGCAGATGGTTTAACAATTATACCCGTAAAGACCGTGTAATGGATCTGAAATCCGGACCACTTGCATTAAAAGAGTGTCCATTTAGTTAGAAATACTTCAGTTTACTGCCAGGCATTTACAAAACAGGTTGTATGACTGTGGACCATACCACACAGGCAGCCATTAGTTTCATTTAATCATCATCACATGATGACAGTAACTACAGAGAGGGACTGGGGGTGAAAACACTCCCTGTACACGCAACAACACTGAGGCTTGAGATCTGAGGATGAAATTCTAACATTTACATGGCCAGAATTTACAAAAACTGCAAAATTCTGGCCACAATGTCAACATCCTCTATGATATGTCTGTTATGACACTGTTTGTGAACGCTCAGCTTTTTTTTTGGCAGCAAATGCTTAAATTTTAGATTTCACATTCTCCTTGCACACACTAACAAGCATAAAGCCTGAAGTGTGCCAACAATTTAGATTTAAAAACACATCTGTCTAAATAACATCTGTGACGAAATGAGCTGGTCTTGAAATTGATACTAATCTAATATTTTACAGAAGGAAACAAATTAACTGAGCGAATGAATCTGAGCGGGAGAGACAAATAAACAGAACACTAAAAACATCCCTGTTCTGTGACTCTATTTCAAAATCGAGTGATCAATTCATCACAGGATTTAAGATCAAAGCACTTTCTAACAGCTTTTCTTAATGTGTCAATGCATAAACTGATTATGAGAAGCAACATGAAACTCCAGACTCCATAAACAAGAACTTCCTGTCTGCAAATGCATCATCACATGAATGTAAAACAAAGGTGAAACAAGCTTTGCTTTGATGCATGTCAGGCAAGCTTCAAGTCTGTAAGTTGTTTCTTACACTGCAATGAAATGAATGGGAGGCAGTGGTTGACTGACAAAGACTTAAAGGCTGGCAGTAATGTAAAGTATAAACAGTTAGTAACTGTTGGAAAAAATGTGGAAAAAAGACCAATGATGTAGTACTGAAAGTCTAATGTAATGATAAAAATATGTACAAAAATAAATTAGTTATACCATACTACGAGCACTGTATTTGTCTGGGTTTGATTTGCAATGTAATTGCTACTCTTTAAAGTTGTATATTTATCAAATGAGACTCATTATGCAGATATTCTGTCACACACAAGCAGAAAGCAGTTTAAGAGTCTCCACATTACCATTGCAGGTTCTACCATCTCCTATGAACCCTGGCAGGCAGGAGCAGATGTAGGACGATCCTCCAGCGTAGCTGCACTGAGCACGCTCAGGAATGTCACAGTCATGGGTGCCTTCTTCACAGGGGTCCACCGGTCGATTAACCTCTGAAGAGAAGAACGCCGGGGAGATACTTTACAATTATGCTTTAGCCAATGAGATGAGTTCCCGCAATCACATTGAAATTTCAAACAGATTTTAACAGATTTTACAATGCTTATTGTCATTTCTGATCTGAAAGGAACGATGAACAATTTTGGGAAACACTGTTATTCACTTTCTTGTGAAGAGCTGGATGAAAAGATCAATGCCTCTGTCGTGCCTGACAGATAAATACAAAGCAGCCTGTGTTTCCTAGCTTAGCATGAAGGCTGGAAACTGGACCAGATGAATACATGCACAGTTTTCACACACACAATCTCACACACACTTGTAGCAAGTAGATATATGTTTCATCTTGCTCTCTGTGGTCTACATATATTTCAGTGCATTTTTATTACAGTCTATGACTCAGCTTGTACATTCCAAGTGACGCACAAACACCACTTTACCAATGCAGGTCTGCCCGTCACCGCCGAACTGATATCCATCCTCGCATTCGCAGCGGAAGGTCCCAGGCTGGTTGTTGCAGATAGCATGGGAGCCACAGATCTGAGGGTTCTCTCTGCACTCATCAATGTCTGATAAAGAGAAGAGCCAATTATCATATGCTAATAACCGCTGCGTTAAGTCTAAGTTGTGTTCGGAGCTCTGAAGTCAAATCAGTGTCCTTCATTATCAGATGCAGGGAGATCAGACCAGCTTAATTAGATTGCTTCATTACAAATGTCCTAAGATAGCATCTGTCTGAAATACTTCCTTCCTTTTTCTACTGTATGTGCCTCAGAGCTCTTCCTGTCTGGTCTTGAATGGTCTTGAAGATTCTTACACTCTCTTAGGCCGGGCTGTGGATGAGGACCATGCTGCACATGTTAACCTGGTCTGGGAGTATGGGAAACTTTGTTTACCATGTGGGACTTCCTCTGCTGATTGGCAAGATTGCCCAGTTCCCCAGGAAGGAAGGCTTTGGATCTGGGCTAATTAAACAATGGCTCTAAATAGATGTGGAAACTGTTTGATTTACTTGAAAGCTCAAGATACATTAGTGGTGAGGCTACTACACCCACTTCATTGCCACAAGACGAAACAAGGCCATTTTCTTTTTTCGTTGTTCTCACCATAACATGTGCGCCCATCGCCGTTGAAGCCAGCGGCACACTGGCAGGAGAACTGAGTTCCCTCTCCGGGGCGACACACAGCGTTGGTGTCACAGCCATGTCTTCCAGTGAAGCATGGGTTCTCCTCTGGTTGCCCTCCTGAGAATTAAAGTTGTATTTTAAAGACAGCGTGACCGCTATAATAATCAATCCACCCGATTTGCTGTGAAAAAAGTTTGCAGCATTCAACAATAACGCTAATTTTTCAATCAAAACCGTCCTTTGTCAGGATGTTACATTTTGTACTCCAGGAAGGAACTGAGCCAAACAGGAAGACAAAAATAATCCCTGTGACCTCACCATTGATGTCCCCAATCTTGTTGCTCATGGCAAACCGGATGAGCTCATTATTAGCATCGTACATGACAAAGACCTGGTCCACAGAGAGCATCTGAGTCGGTTTCATGTCCCTCAAAGACTCGCCGTGCTGGCAGCTTTGGAAGGTGATGGTCTGACGCCACTGATACGACTTGGTTTCAGTGGACCCATCGGGCAAGCTCACTACGTAGTCCCGAGTGGAGGATGAGGTGATCACTGAGAAGCGAGACAGACAGGAGGGAAGCAAGTCAAATCAAGAGGTTTGACCAAGTGCAGAAAACAAGAAAACATTCCCTGCTCAAGCTGTATCTTACAGTTGTTGCTGTACTGGTAGATCTCGGAGTAAGAGTCAATCTGCACGGTGGAGCCGCGAGGCACCTCAGGGACACGACCCTCCAGGGTGGTGCTAACCGCCAGGTGGTCATGCTCATCGATGCCTTTGAACTCCTGCCTGATGGTCAGCTTCTCATTCCCTGGCAGAAAGGTCACCTCAGCCTGCCGTGTGAACTCCCCCCCTACAGAGGACAGAGATGAGGAGGTTCATTTTAAGACCCTGGCCCTGGTTGAACTTTGGCTTTCTGTCTCGACTGAGCTAATGTGAGGGGAATTCAGCTGGACAGAGTGAGTAAAACCACAGCTGCATGGCAAACTGCTTGTAGCAGCAAACACATTTGTATGGAGAGATGCATGCTTCCCGAATCGGCTTCATTTTCTTTTTGTCATTTTCTAACCAAGCAAAGCATGAGAAAATCACATGAGAAGCTGCCAGGGGTAAGAATAATCACATTTTGTTAGTGCAGTTGTAGAAATATTTCCCTTACCGATAATACTGAAACCATTCTTGAAGCCAGGCTGCTCCAGAGCAAATGCCCACCCTATCACACCACCGAGGGCCGACAGAGGCTGCAGTGAGGGCCCGAGGGTGTAAGGAATGTCACTGATGGCTACATAGGAGCGCCCATCGTTCACCACAACATAGGAGTGGAGATCGTTGCTGGTGAACTCCACTGGAGAAGGAGAGTTGCCCACATGCACTTTTCCATACACTTTGCCATTCATCCTTTGTGGCTTTCCTGCAAAAACAAACCCAAAACATCAATCGGTCACAGAGAGTTTCAGAAGAGGTGTGATGGACTTTTATGATAATTCATGAACACATGAAGCAATATTGCTGAACAGCTAGAAGAGCTTCTCCAACATCATATCTGCCAGCTAGTCAAAAGAAGCATTACCCAGCTTAGTCAGCATAATAGTTGTATGTCATAGCATTTTATATTTCCTGTTATCATCAAAGCTTAAAATACAGAATTTTTGCCATACACACATATCTCCAAACCCATTCCTCGGACACTATTTGCTGCTATTTGACTCTTGCTTCAAAAGAAAAAAGTGACCACTTAAAGGAGAAGAGTAACATTACCCTCTGCCACACACTGTATCCCATTGCCATAGAAGCCAGGTCTGCAGTGGCAGCAGTACCCAGTGGAGTAGTCCTTGCAGTCAGAAAATTGGGAGCACTTTTGTCTATTGTTCGCACAGGTCCCTAGGTTGTACGAGAAGACTGAAAAAAATGGAAAACAGAATAAGAACATGACAGGAACAGCTGATTGAAAATGACACCAGCATTACTGAGCCTCTCTCCTGCAGACTCACCATCCACATTTATATCTGTGTCATCCACCACCACCACTTCTGGGTTATCAGGCTGACGGCGCTGGTACTGGACTGAGTGGACTTCGATTTGCTCCCCTTCATAAGGAGGGTACTGCACTTGTTGTCCATCAGTATACACAGGCCTATCTGCATCAGACTCCTCCTCGATGCCGTCAGAGCTCCCCTGTGGCGTGGAGTCGGACAGGTCAGTGACCTCACCTGGAGCCACGTTGGTAAAATAAGGAGAAGTACCAATTCCATACACCCACACACCCCGCACGCCAGAGTTGGTCTCCCTGTGAGGAAGAAAAAGACTTTAGACCGTTCTTCCAAAGACGCTGGTCAGGAAATGGCTTTCCCACTTGCAGCCATTGGTTGACTTACTCTGGTAATGCCCGGACGGACGCCTCATCATCAGTGGTGGTGCGGTAGTATGGTCCCTGACTGGAAAACAGGAAGCCCTTGACCAAACCCTTACTGAAGCCAGCATGCATGACCATGTGACTGTCTTGTGCAGGCGTGGAGGTAAACCGCATCCCATCCCTGGCATACAGGATGATGGCGTACGAGGCAGTCTCCAGGGATGCAAGAACCAGCTGGAAGGTGTTCCTCTGCGTGATAAAACATTAGCGGGAGGGTAAATGACCAGAACCACCACAGAACACTTGAAGCACCCAATGATGCTCACCTTCTTGTCAACGCCATCTCCTCTGCCGTGAGGTCCATGGGTGGCAACGTCGACCCAGGTGATCACCACAGCATGGGTGGGATTGACTTCATCGTCATCTGGGAAGGCCCTGTTGATGTACTCGGCAGCCCCACGCAGGACTTCGGGGCTGGAGTCTTGACGGAAGAAAACCTTCCCTACCCCGTCGCTTGTGTCCAGGTCTCCTTGCAGAGCTGCAATCATGCCGAAACTCGCGGGCATTGTGCCGAGATATGTCGACTCACTCGTTGGCTCTGTTGTGGCAACAAAGCCATTGGTGTTGATCTGAAATTAAAAGCTCCAGTTGGTTAAGGGGGATAACAAGAAATTAGATGATTGTAACACAGCTTGACTGTCATTGTAATAACTTGGGTAACAACACATGAAGGACTGTTTCATAGCACCGGCTAACTCAGTCCCAGTCTGACCCACTTTGATCTTTATTCCAAACTCATTAGACTAATGATCCGAGTCAGCTGCCTTGTCCTACAAAAGCGATAATGAACAAACAAGATGCCATTTAACACAGGTCTTTTACACACTTAAGATTTAATGTGAACACATGCAAGGCTCGTAAAAAAAAGGAAACCTGGGCTCATGTCAAAAACACACACAGGCACTCTGCACATGGGGCTCCTTCGCTTCCTGACCATGGGGGAAAACAAGAACACTATTCCTGGCCTGGGCCACACTGTTTCCTGTCCTTGCCCCTGATGAGCAGCCCCAGAGAGCTTAAAGATTGCACACTAATCTTCATTACAGAAACTTCCGGCCAAAATGGGAGATAGATCTGGGGAAATGATCAGTGATTCTGATCCCGCAGACGTAGTGCAGAGAGGGATCTTTAAGGTTAGTGGATATTGGAACATACCAGAGATTTGTGGAATATGAATCATACTGAGAACGAGACGACCAGACCTCATGATGATTAGAGAAATTGTTCTTCCTATAACCATGTGTGGTGTGAAACGTATTATTGTTCGCCTACAGGGCACAGACAGTTCAGGGTAGGCTGTCTCATGAATGAAAAACAACAATCTTCAGGCCATTTTGGCTGCAGTGGAGAAATATGTTTGTGGTTAGTGATGAGTGTAGTCAGCAGTGGGAAAATCCCCCCCAAGAGGGATTGTTATAACAAGGAATCAAATATTTATCTCAACCTCAGGCTTCTGCGTTAACTGTGACTCTGAACATCTCCTTAAAAAGTTCTGTCCTGGGGTGAGACCGAGCAATTACATGTCCCAAAAGCAACAAATTAAAACTCACTGATTACAGATGAAGCCTTATAACAGAGTCATATATCAGTATGTAAGCTTTGTAAGCTAATAAAATATGGATGAAGCTTGGGTTAATGCGCTAATTCTTTTTAGGGGAAATACTTTTGTATATCATGACTCTGTGATAGCATATTATCCACATGCGGCACAATTAAATGAGAGATGCAGCACTTCTCTTTGAACAGGAGAATCACAGGGAATAATGGGCTGTTTGTCTGTCCAAAACAATGGTGCAGCTTTCAGCTAAATGCTGCTGTTGCCTCTTTTTCAAGTCATTTACAATCAACAATAAACACGAGTTCTTGAAAATTTGATCAGGTTACAGGTTACTAAGTTTACATACTGTGTGCCATTTAAATATGTCAGGGTCTGAATAGGTTTAACTTACATATTTGGCTCATATTAAGATCTGTTGTCTGCCCCACCGTTATATGACACTCATCAATAGAGGTTTTTGGGATGGATTTCAAAACATGGTTCCTGGAGTGCCCTTTGTGTCAACAGTAAAATGATAACCGAAGCGAAAGCTGCGCATGAACACATGCATTCCAGATAAGACACAGCAGCAGCAGAGATAAGTACTCCAATATTGACTCCACAGCGGGAGAAAAAGCCATACCCTGCCCCAGATGTATTTTGCAACTTCCAGGAATTGTTTAAGGTTGTGTCTACTGACCTCTTTTCACCGTATAACCGGCTGGGCTTTCGAGCGTGTGCGCAATTGCGCAAGCTCGATGGACAGTCCACCCTGACCAACAAATACCACACGACTGTGTTAAAAGAAAAAAAAAAACTTATTAACTTACAAAGATGTGGTCAAAAGTGCCATCATAAAACAGCACTGGCTTGTCCAGGTCGAGTCGGTGTGTCTGGTCATTCCCTGCTTCCAGGAGCTGGTCTCTTGCGCTCGGACCGAAACGAAAAAGCTCTGCCCGCGTTATGCCCTGCGCCGACGCCACAAAGCCAAGAAAACTCGCACAGACGAGCCACCCTCGCTCCTGCCAAACCATTGTTCGCGTTTCAGGGGCAGACACGCAGTCCTGTGGTCTGTCAGAGCCAGGTTAGTGCGGAATGAGGCTCAGGCTGCGCTGGAGAGAAGACCAGTCCAAGTTTTAGGGCGGAGTTGAGAGAGAAGGGCTTTCACACTGGAGAGAGGGGTGAGAGGTAGCCTATAGTTTTCTTTTCAATCTGCCCCTTAAACAAATCCCTGAAGTGATGTAGGTGCAAGACATTCGGAGAAGCATAAACATTGCATGACAGAGGCTATGAGGGTTGATTGAGGATAGAAACAGGCACCATGGAGCTCTGAGGTCACATCACATCCTTTGATTTAAACCCTGATGCTGCTCATTGCTCCAGTATTGCCACTACAGCAGAAAGCAGCTATCACTGTTTGGATGATAAAGTACAATAATGCAGGGGTCACCGTGTGGGAGGGCCAAGTGTCCCCAGGAAGACAACGCTGGAGCTGTGTTGGCAGATTTGGACAGAGGCCAATGGTCCATCGGGGCACAGACATCAGGGCATGGACCAGTTACCAGCAACAGAGGCCCACAGCCGGTTTCATTGAAACATTATGTAAAGGACAATATCACAGAGCACTGTACCATACACTAATCATCTGAGGCAGGCCGCTGTGGATATCAGACTCCACTCCAGCTGGGATAATGAGGGGCATGCTGGTAGTATGGTTCAACTTCGAGCTGTTTCGGCCCCGCTCACGGATGGTCAGTCATCCGTCCAACACTTTGGTCCACTTATCTGAGCAACTGTCGGCCACATTGACACAACATAGGCCCCGTGATTCCTAATGGTTTTTACTGACCTTCGACCTTTTGTTTAGTGCTCACGTCGGCCTAAATTGTCTTTTGGCAACACTCACATGTGTTGTATGCGTTAGCAATACAATTTATTTTGAAAATAAGTCAACAAATGGCCTCTTACTTAATGCAGAAAGCTCCAGTAGATTTTGCATTCATTATCATGAGCCCCAGACAATGATTAATAAAATATTTGTAATAAAGCATTTGTAATAAACCATTTGTAACAAAGCGCAGTGACCCCCTGGCTTCATGGCCACCATCAGGCCAGGACAGAGATATGACGTTCTCACAGGACAGCAGCACCATAAACATATGATGATCAAGACCATCATGCAAAGACGTCAGATTTAATTCAACCCTAAACATCTACAGCAGTAAAATGCAACATGCGCATTAATGAAAGAGTAATATCAATCTATAACATATATAACTATAACATAAATAATATACACTTTTGATACTTCATCGATAATAAATGTACAATTTGAATACACAACTTTTACTTATAGTGTAGTATTTTCAGTGTGGTATTGTTACATTTACTAAAGTAAAAAGGTAAAACATCTGAATACTTCCCCACCACTGCATTTTCAATAATATTACTACATAGTGTTTTGTCTCAGTTCCTCACTTCCTGGTAAATATCCACATAACACTACTCATAAAGCACACACTGGTCTGATGACAAATACATAATGCATGTTTTTATTGTGTTTATAACAACTGACCTATCTCTTATTATTTCAGTTTCTTTTAAAATATTGGCCATTTTCACCTTCATCTGCCTCTAAAAACCTAAAATCAAATCATAAAAGATGAATCCAAGTCCAAATGAATCTGGTCAAGCCGCTCATGGCTCATGTCCAAACTGAGGCCATAACTTGTGCTGAAGGGGCCCAAGTGGACACTGATTTGTTTTAAGGGTCACAAGGCAAATAGGTTGGGAGGCACCTCCCTGGAGGACACTGAAACAGCCACCCTACCCTGTTGCACCACCTTCAGGCCAAACCATCAGTTTTACACGACATAATGGCATAATAGATGGCTGTGAAAGTTAAAGGGCATATTTATGCTTTAAAGTGGACAAATCCCTGTGATTTTAATAACTTCATGGTATTTTCTTTGGCATCACCCTCAGGGAAAACTTTCCATTCAGCCTCTCTCCTGGGTTTCTTTCTCCAGCAGCAGTGTAATGAGCATTTACAGGGTTTTTATCTATGTTGTAATAAAACATGTAACATAAACAGCCATTACATTTTTTTCCCTTAATTTTTATGTCTCTGCTTTAAAATGACTCTTGCACTGTATCTCAGTTAAAGCAAGCCTTTCTCAATCTGCTGCTCGCTGCGAATGTTAAATGTTTTCACGCCAAGACTCCAAGTGACACAATCAATAGGCCACAGATGAAATGTAAGACCTTGTGTCAGTCACCATGTGAAAGGATTTTTCATAGCAGATTTCAAACCATAATTGTCAGGAATGGTAAAAACATTAAGCATTATGTTTGTACAAAGGCTGGGGTGACAAACTTTATATCCCTATGGTTAATAGTTCAGTTATCTCCCATATGCCACAAAGGCTAAACCAGTTCATCGACGTTTTCCCCGATGTCGAATGGATTTTAAATGTTCAGTTAGATACCAAAGATTGCAAAATCTTTTGTTTGCATTTTTATCTTCTTAATTGTTTCATCTGATTTTAATACCATATCTTGTAATATTCTTTCTTACACTTAGGCTTCCTCTCAGCCTTTTCATATTTACACAGTTCTCTGGTGCCACCTTCTGGTCATTTTATGAACTCTGCCTTTATTTAATTTCTGAATGCATATTCCCAATGGAATTAAAGGATTTTAATTGTTTCTAATGTGTTTCTGATACTAGTAACTAAAATATAGGGATGTTAAGTAGCGAGGGCTTTATGTGAACAGAAAGTAGATTCAGCACAACGGGAGCACTTTCTAATAAGGTTTGTATGAAACTAAAAGTAGTCCACCCAGGAGCAGTACTGTGCTCTACATACAGATTACATAAGCTGTCTATTTTATAACACCGTTGGAATTTACTGCACTTAATGGTGACACACGTTGGGCCCTTGTTGGACTCTTAGTAGCTGATGCGTTATTTACCCTGGGGCCAGAGACATTGTTATCTGCAGCGTTTGAGTGAGTCTGTTGTCTTTGACAGTGTTGCCGGGGAACCAACGGTGGACTGCGGTCTGATGTGGCAGGAAACTGTAGCCTGATAATCAGTCTGAAGAGCCATTTTATCAACACTCTGTTATTATTGGTTTTTGATTCAGAGACACAACTGTAGACGTGGTTGTGTTAAAGTGCTGGAGCCGGGCCGAGGGGTCTATTTTATGCTCGATTTATTCATTTACTATTCGACTAGATATTTTGCCTTCTTTTCTAAAGGTTCTCTGCTTTATTATGACACAATTATGGTATGTCTGTATTCAAAGTAAATAAACGAGGCACATGATGGTCCCATAATAATGTGCTTATTCAAAGGGAAGTCTAACGGCCAAGCGGGGAGGACTGGCGCTGACAGCTTCCTGTTTAGTTTGGTGGCTGGGCGGTAGTGTCCCTGTGTGCGAAAAGATGAATGTTTCAGAGCAGTCAAAGGTGAGCAGCGTGGCCTCCATCCTTGGCCTTCCTCATGTTCACACGCCCCGATCCTGTGAAACAAAAAAACCCTGCTACCACTAACTTTAAAACTAAAGCTTCACTGAGCTCTGTGATTCGTTTCTTCATCGTCAACCATATTCTGCCACTCTGACCGGGCCTTTTGGTTGGTAATCAAAGCAGTGGTTTTACTCTTATTTGTCAAGAAGAGATCCTGGGGAAACATTTGTATAAATATCTTCCTTGGATCTGGGAAAGCTCTCTAAAGTCCAGGAAAACAACTCTGATGATGTCTTTATTTCTTCTGAAGCTCATATTTGGGACAAAAAGTCAGAATACGTCGGCCTCGGCTGCATTAATTGGACCCTCATTTGACCGTTTCACATCTGATCAAAGTAGGAAAAGCAGGGAATCCTTATTTTTTGGTCGTCACACAAGCAGACCACCCTCCCTCCCACAATACTGACCCACAGTTAAATGTGACCAAGCCAAAAAAAGGGGCCAAAGAGTCCAGGATCACATTGTGGCCATTACCTTGAGAAAAAAGTGAATAATTTAGTTAGTTTTAATAGATAAAAATACAATTCTAATATGACTAAAGGTGTTTAATAATCTGTGTGAAACTTCAACTGCAAGCACTTTGATTTTCATGAATCGTTTCTCCCCATTTTAATGATATCTTTAGAGGAACAAACAGTACATTACAGTTCATGTGCACACATCTTAACCCAGCAGGCCCCCTCAGCAGCACCTTTAGTTCTATAGCGGTGGAAACTGTACAAAAGGCTGATTTTCCTCCCTACTTTTCTTAAATGCATTTCCTTTTAATCGGTGTACAGCTTGTGACACAAAGGGGGAAGTTACTTTATTTCAAGTGCAAACAGCTGGGGGACTCTTGTAGTCATTTCACCATGACGGTGACTCATTTAACGCTCTAAAATGCAGTGATGGACTGTGGCATCTTCTCACTGATATCTGCTGCAGTCCGACCATCGGACTGATGAGTCTGCGTGGTGTCTCCTCTCTTTCACGAAACTCACCCAAACATCCTCACATGGTCTCCCGGGGCCGGTGTTTAGTCCCCCCCCGCCCCCTCACAGGGTTAAAGGTACAGCGGCGTGCGTCAGCTGGTGCGTAGCGTCACGTAACGAGCTCGGAGGAGGAGAGAGGAGAGAGAGGAGGAGGAGGGGGCTGTGGGTTGGTCCTCTCTCTTTCTCTCTCTCTTTCTCTCTCTCTCTCTCTCTCTCTCGGCTCCTCCTGCCCCCCCTCCCTCCCTCCCTCTCTCTCTCTCTCTCTCATCACCGATCATGTGCCTCGCTCTCCGGCCGTCTCCGGCTCTGCAGCAGGAAGTCAGCCTCTCTCTCTCTCTCTCTCTCTCCTCCTCCTCCTCCTCCCTCTGCTCCTGACAGCCCCGCTCCCCTCCTTCAGTATCCCCTCGCTCTCGCCTCACCCTTGAGGGGACTCGAGGAGCCGGCACGGACGCACCCAGCCCTCCTCCTCTCTCTCTCCTCCTCTCTCCTCCTCTCTCCCTCCTCCTCTCATGGAGGCCCCGGCGGAGGATCCGGAGCCGTCCCCGGCGGACCGGTCCCCGCCTCTGCCCACCCTGAGCCCCGCCGTGCCCCCCTTCGTCACCCTGGGCCTGACGGTGGTCTACACCGCCTTCTACTCGCTGCTCTTCCTCTTCGTGTACGCGCAGCTGTGGCTCGTCCTCCGGTACCGGCACAAGCGGCTCAGCTACCAGACGGTGTTCCTGTCGCTGTGCCTGCTGTGGGCGGCCCTGCGCACCGTGCTCTTCTCCTTCTACTTCAACAACTTCGTCACGGCCAACACGCTGGGCCCCTTCCCCTTCTGGCTGCTCTACTGCTTCCCCGTGTGCCTGCAGTTCTTCACGCTCAGCCTCATGAACCTGTACTTCGCCCAGGTGAGTGCGTCCCCATGGTCTCCAGCCAGGGAGATGTGTGGCATGTGTCTGAGATGAATCAAAGCAGCAGTAGAGTAGAGCTGGAGAGATGAATCGATTTGTTGTAAACTGATAATCGATCAATCAGTTTGAGTCTCCTCGATTCGGATGCTCTGATTTGAATGCTGCAGAGTGTTTCCTGGTTTCCTCTGTCCTCTGTGACAGTGAACTTGGTGTCTTTGGGTTGTGGACAAAACAAAAAAGACAAATTTATAGACTAAAACGCCCCATTGATTAATTGAGAAATAATCAACAGATCAATAGGTATGAAAATAGTTATTAGTTGCAGCCCTAAATGATATTGAGAGCTGTGTTGCATCCAGTGATTATTTTCCATTGTTGAGTCATCACTTAGTATGTTCTGTTATGTAACTGGTGATTTATCAATGTATTTAGAAAGGATTTCTTTCTCGTTTTCATCAGTGAATGTTTGTCGTTTTTGCTCAAGAAAGGATGACTTCATTATCAAAATCATCAAATTATTTCAGCTCCAGATATGAATATTTTTCCAGCCACCGATACATGTGAAGTGAATTATATGATTACCAAATTCATGTTTCCATTCCTTTGCTTTACATAAAAATATGGCTTAAAACAAAACCTGTAGCAACAAATTTTTATTTACACGTTTTTGCAACAAACACACTTGCTCTGACACTCACTAATGTGGACCCTCTGAGGACTGTCCAGTAAAAGTGACCACTTGCTGTCGGTCAGAGACAAACTCATTCAGATGGGCTCCAAAGTGCAGCACAGTGAATCATTCCTCCATCTGCTTACTTAATCCAAATATCAAATAATAGCTTCTCTGGCCTCTGCCCGAAGCTTATTTTTAGCGTAATCCTCTTGTGATGATTTGAGTCACAGTTGCGAGTTGACAGCGCGGCACAGCGCCCTGTGAAGAGCGTCCGCCCTGTACCGAAAGTTCAGAACTCTCATGCTCTCAGCTGCGAGGTTCCTCTTTCAAGCGAGCGTCTCGTTGGTTCGTTTTTTTTCTCGAGGAGCCCGAATTGCAGAAGTGAGAGCGGGCCGCTGGAACGGCGTGACGCATTTGCATGAAGCAGACGTCTTTCTCTTTTTCCTCCCACAGGTTGTTTTCAAGGCAAAGTCGAAGTACGCACCAGAGCTGTTGAGATACAGGTGAGATGATCTTTAGTGGGGAGGGATCATATATTCACTAGATTTCATCTCCCGCTCATTCATAAATTTCTCTTATTTGGCCCCCAAAAAGCGTACTCTTCACTGTAGTAATGAAAAAATATCTGAACGCTTGTTATTTTTTGGGGGTTAATATGTTTCTGGTTCCCACAGGCTGCCGCTCTACCTGTTCTTCCTGTTCATCAGCCTGGTGTTTCTAGTTGTGAATTTGGTGTGCGCCCTGCTGGTGAGGATGTCCTCCGCCGAGACGCACACCATCGTGCTGGTGAGGGTCGCCATCAACGACACGCTCTTCGTCCTGTGCGCCGTCTCGCTCTCCCTGTGCCTCTACAAGATCGCCAAGATGTCCCTGGCCAACATTTACCTGGAGTCCAAGGTAAGAGACGCCTCCCACGTCAAGGGCCCCGCTCGCAGTGGGAGTCATAGCGCTAAATCCGCCCCCCCCCTGGGATCAGCAGGCCTTCGTTTGAAGATGCACTTGGACGCACAATTTATGCTTTGTACGGCAGCGACCGTTCCCTAGCAACACAGCGTCATTCTTGTGCATGACTGGTCGCACTGTGGTTCGTTCGCGACCTGGAAGCGCAGCTGGTTCGGCATCGCACGTGTAGTGTTTCCTCCTGAGGGTAGATATGCATGTTTGACGCGTTGCTCTTCGAAACTGTGCAGGGGACGTCGGTGTGCCAGGTGACGGCGATAGGAGCCATCGTCATCCTCCTGTACGCCTCCAGGGCCTGCTACAATCTGGTCGTCCTGGGACTCTCAAACAAGAGCATTAACTCCTTTGACTACGACTGGTACAACGTTTCAGACCAGGTGAGCCACCAAGAGGCCACAATAGCTTTATAATAACAGATTTATTTGCTCGGGTGTAGAGAACTTGCTTTTGTTTCCCCAGAGGCGTATTTCACTCTTGTCATTAGACCTCGCAGTAATGAGCGTGTGTGAGCTGGTGCTTTTATTTCTTCCTCATTCGCGGCCGTTTCCCCTCATGTGTCGCGTCTTTGTTCTTTTCAGGCGGATTTAAAGTCCACCCTGGGCGACGCCGGCTACATCGTCTTCGGAGTGATCTTGTTCGTGTGGGAGCTGCTCCCCACCTCTCTCGTGGTCTTCTTCTTCAGAGTCCGGCAGCCCAACCAAGACAGGGTGAGCCGGCAGTTTCCAGCCTGCGGGTCGCGAACCCTCTCATGGGACACAGGATAAAGTGGAGGGGTCGCAAGTTGATTTATAGGAAATGCTGAACGGTTTCAGGCCTAAATTTTACAATCTAAGAGAAGGATTAAGTTAAGGTGTCTAAGCAAAGCAAATTAAGTGAGATACTAATGTTGAAATCTAAGTGTTTTGTCATTTATGTATTTTATGTTCCTCTCATTTCATCGTCCTGCAGACCGGCTCTGGGCTTCCTGGTCATGTCTTCTCCTCTAGGTCTTACTTTTTCGACAACCCGCGGCGTTACGACAGCGACGATGACCTGGCTTGGAGCGTCATGCCACAGAACATCCAAGCAAGGTAATAATGATAATGACAATAAAAAAAAAACAACATGACAAAAGGTGAAGTGGTCGAAATTTAACAGAAGTTTTTTCATGCGATTCTGCAGTCTTGCTGCCGACAGCTACGAGTGGGGGAGCCAAAGCAGCGGCATCGGCGCCTACATCGGCGGGGACGACACTTACCACCTCCCCCCTCCTCCAGAGGAGCTCAGCCATTACTGACCCGAGCTCACAGTGACTCCTGCTGACCTGTGGCATTGTGTTTTTTTTTTAAATTTGTATATTTTTGCACAGTCTCTCTCGGTGACAGAGGCACATGGGGCTCAGAGTCGCCCCCCCACTAGACACAGACAGTTTTCTATTTTGTCTAAAGAAGAAGAACTAACAGACTTTTCTCTCTGACAGTTTCTGAAGGTCCACTAATGGGACATTAATTTTGCACACTCCTTGTACAAAGTATGATCTAATTTTGACTGCTCTTAAACATTTCCATTGTATAGTTTATATTGAATATTTCTTAATATATTTCCTGACTTTTGTAATATGTACTGTAATACTATTTTATGTACTGTCTATATTCTTTTTCATACAGATGTGTTTATATAGAGATGTTCATTTAATTCATATTAAAAATGGTTAAATGCTGTGAACAATGCACTTCATTTTTAATATCACAATAATATAATATTACAAGAATACTTAAAAGTTGGTACAGATAGTTTTGTAGCAAATGTGACCATCACATTTCACTTTCTCATATTAATAAATCTATATCCACTAAAACTGGTTCATTTGGAGAGCAGCAGGAAACAGTCAAATTCCTTTTTTTCCCCCACTAGTCTCTAACACCACCCAGATCACTTATGTAAGCGAGGAGTAAACCTTCAGAATCACATCACGGAGAGGATTACAGAAAACTATTATTAACTTATTTATTAACAACTCCTGCGTGATGAATCCTGTAGATAATCTTGCTCTGAGTACAGGAAAAACATCTAATGAGCAGCTGAAAACAACACTTTCTATTCCAGTAAGGGCCTGGATGGGAAAATCTCTCACTTGCTGTGTTTAATTTAAGAAACAAGCAGTGGAAGTAGAATAAAGCAGTGCGTCACTGATTTAAACCACAGTTTGTAATCAAGGACAACTGAAGCTGTGTTTCAGTTTTAAAGAACATTTCCTGGAATTTTAGCTGAAGAAGCAGAAGAAAGAGCAGCAGGCCGGACATGTTGCACTTCTCCCCATTTTATTGATGAGGCGGTTTCAGAGACGGTTGGATTTTGAAAGCACTGAACACAGACAGTACCATGGAAATGAACAGGAGCGAATACTTCAGAAGTGAGTGATCTTGTTCTGCGAGAAAATAGGGACATTCTCACAAGAGTGAGGCTTTAGTTTAGAGATAGTCTTGGAAAAGCTCTGTATTAACCTTCAAATGTTACAGATCAGCTTATTGACTAATTTTATGTCACGTAATGTTGAAAGCGTCAATGTGAAACCACTGATAAATTAAATCAAAGACTGAAAACCAAAAGCTGACTCTGGTTACATAGTGCACTGTTAGATAACCTTAAAGAAATCAATTTGCCAAAAGCCATTTATATAACAATACTACTGGTTTATAGTGTAATTTAACAGTTGATCAAATCAGAGACTTGAATATATTAATGATGACTGAAATAGCAAAGCAAAAATATTTAATAAAATGAGATTTTATTTTCAGTTTTAAAATAACCAACATAGATTTTTCAAAGAACTAGGAGGAAAATCAACTGTTCTTGCTTGAAGCTCTGAAAGATGTTTCACCTATAATCTGACACATCTTCAAGAGGCAAGAAGTCATAGCGCATAGGTTGCAGTTTTTCAGGCCAGTAAATCTTACAAATAGTATTGATTATCTGATGGCTGTACTAGACCTAAGTCTAAGTCTAAGTGTGAAGGACTTTACTTCTGGCTTGTTGAAATTTAACTATCCAAGTGGGGCCAGAAAATGACAAATAAAAATAGGTGTAATACACTGTAAGCCTGCAGAGGGCGGCATGAACATGTGTATCACACAAACACCGTGAGGAGTCGCCAACACTGCACCGCCTTTAAACCACAGAAGTGAGATATTCTGTGTTTCCTTAAATCACAGCCAATTCAGATGATTGTGTCTACTTGGAGAGAGCAGGGGGAACAAGATCACAAACACAGTGGATGCTAACACAGTTAATGAAACTAAGACCAAAGTATTTCTGTCAGAAAAAGGGTGTTTTTTAATTCAGATCATTCCTCATATTATTGCAAACTCAAGCACATTTTTTCCATACAGTAGCTTATAACAGCTGATTCCATGTGAAAAGCATAACACATTAAGCATATGCAGAACACTGTACCTTTAAGGAATTAACTGCAGAAACCAATATGCAAAAGATGTAGATCCTCTCGGAAGCTTAATTCCGGTTTGAAGTGATTTTCTGAAAATGTCAGCTGTAACATATGCGTTCTCCGCCAAAGAGATGAAAGGAAAAAAAAAAAACAAAACAACACACACAATCCCTTTCAGTACAACGTCATGACATTCAAGGTCCTCTGGGTTGCCCTGGTTTGCTGAAAATGAACAGAAATCGTGGCGTGAGTTTGTTTTGTCTCACTGAGAATGGATCTTCCACCCACTCAAGCAAAAGTCTGCTGTTTCGCCATGTAAAACACACACACATGCTCTCTATAGGCCACTTTCTTAGGACAGAGCACTTAATGGCTGTTGGTAGGAGATGCAGGCCTCCCATTAGCTGGGATCGGATGGTTTTCCAAGTTCAACCTTTACCCCTTTTTCCCCTGCACCTGCGCACAAAAAGGAAACAGAAAAGAAACGATGTAAGAAAGAAAAAATAAAAAGGCAATAAAAACACACCTGAGACAACAGAAACATGATTGTGCAGTTTGTAAATGAAAACCTACCTGTTAAGTACTTCTCTTTAGCTCTGGCTCGCTCGTCTGCATCGAAATACCACACCGTGATGGCATACCTGCGCGGGGACAGAATTGGAAACATGAGTCACTGCAAAAAAAAAAAAAAAAAAACGACTCTGATCATCTGAGCACGTGCAGCGGACGGACTCGGATGCTGACCTGGTGGCGAAGGCGGGCTGAACCTCGTGAGGGTTCCGCCTGTCCGACCAGAACAGCAGCAGACGGTCAAATTTGGGCTCTATGTCAGCAAACTGGGCCTTTCCTTCTGGGAAGATTCGGAGAAGGCCACCGTGTTCCTGGAAGAGCGGGAGAAGAAGAAGAAACACGGTTATGTACACAAATCAGGACAAAGCAATAGCAGGAAGGTAAGGAGAGACCGTAGGAAGCAAACACTAAGCGAAGCCTCTCCGGTGATCACGTTTGCGGATCTGACTCGTTTTGTGTTCATCCACATTAAAAAAAAAGTTCCAGGGAAATTAAATCATGTCTCATAAAAACAGTATTTATTTATGATATAAAAGATCCACTTTAATATGTCTGATATGCAGGGCCTTTTAAAATGATCAACATGGGACGACAATGTTAAGGGAAAGGGTTGTCCGACTCCAAGGGCTAGGAGGAAAGCTCAGGATCGGAAGCAGCAGCGGGGGGACGGCTTTCCTGTGGAGGGATAGGAAGAATAACCCACAGGAAAACTGCTCTGGCTGGATAAAGGACCTGGAGAGTGAAAAAGCAGATTGCTGCAAGCGTGCCGCTTAAACTCTCACACAGCTGATATGATAGGCCCCTCTCTTCACACGCAAACCGGCCGGGCAGAAAAGGTTCACACCCTTTGGTGGAGGAGTAATGCTATTCCCATTTATACGACTTTGAATGAGGGGGAATGCCGGTGGTGTGACTACACTAAATAAAGCACAATAGGGTCAAAGAAGACACGAGATTTTTTTTTCTTTGCACCACGTGAGCAGCTCAAGCAGCAGTGATTTTAACAGGACTGCACGTATAAGCACACTGGGGGTTACATTTGCTGTGGCGGCCCATTAAGTCACGCACGGATTAGAGTGAACACAGGACGACCCCCGCCTGCAGGACATGACCTTCTGACATACATCAAACTGGGCTGGACCAATATCCACTCCTTTGATTTCCACTGACATGTAAATGTGTTTATTTTAACCATTAATGTTAAATTCCTTTAGATTTTTATTATAATGGACCCCTCTTTCAGATACTATTTATGGTTATCATTTTTTCTGCAATCACCATTCAGTTTATGTACATTCTTGCTGATATGAGCCATTTACTGTTCACTCTGCTGGATTAAGTTACTGCTGACTAACTCAGCGTTCTCTACTGCTAGTTTAATACATTCAGCAAAGCATAGGGCTTTTATTATGAAGGAGCCACAGGAAATGTTGTAGTGGCAGTAGTGGCATGCAGGTTGTGACTGGTCAAACAAATTGCATCCACAAACCAGGAAAATAAAATTTGAGCCATTTTTTAATAATCAGGAGATTTGTTTTAATATTTGTTAAATATAAAGGAGCAGCCACAGTGAGATGACAGCTGCACCTCTGGCTTCTCAACAAGGTGACCAACTCCTGTTACTGTGTCCTGATGTGTAGACGCATGGCTACAAAAGCCCAACAAAAGTTTATTTAACTGTTGAACGAAACCTGGTGTTACCATGGTAACCACGAGAGATGCTGAATCATACCAGATATCTTAAAGGGGCTGTAGGTAACCATTCATTACTTTCAATAGTTTTCTGTGGTCAGCAGATTGTAATGCAACTTTTAAAATGAAACTTCCCAGACTTCCCCTGCTGACTTTACTACACTGTAGATCTTCATAAAGGACTCTGCTCTGCTACAGCGCTGCAACAGCTCTGTGACACCAATTCAGATTTATACGGAATTTAGATGATGTTACTTTGAATGTTGATGAAGCGCATAGTCAGCAGCCTTTGACTAAGAATAAAAATAAAGACTGTAACATCCTCCATTCAGGGAGATTATCTAAACTGTATACTCAGCTGTGCATTGTACCTGTATTTTGTGACGGATCATTCATTTTGTTTGTGGCAGGTGATAGAAACAGTGGAAAGAACAAAACTTTTTTTGACGTTTGACACCCTATCCAAGTTAAACAAATAAAATCCAGCCAAACCTGACACCCTCATGCCTGCTGAGAGCTTTTTTTTTGCAAAAGGAAGTCACATGGTGCGCCCACAGATACCAGTATGAATGTTTAGCATTCAAAACAAAGCATTTAGTGTTAAAGGGAATTTAGATACATCACATGTTCAAGACAAACACATGAACTTCCCCGCTTTGCAAAATGTTGGTGAAAGAAAAAGCTACTTTCAGCGACTTGATTCAAGTCACATGTTCAGGCTGGATAGCTATGGCAGAAATGACAAGAATGATGCCTACTGATAGTTGAGTGCTGTAATCATGACTGGTAAAGAGTGGTGTGAGTGCGTCTCTACGGTGCGTGTCAGCTGTGATAGACCGGTGCCCTGTCCCTGCCTCTAACCCAGTGCATGCTGGGAAACGCTCCCACCCTATACAATACTGAGCAAGATAAGGAGTGTAGAAAATGGATGGATGGAAGATATACATTAAAGTGCAGCAAAAAGGAATCTATGTCACACTTGTACATGTGTTTCTCAAAATAGCAGCACTTACCGAGTCACTTTATTACCACAGTATGACTTGATACTATGGTTACTAAGTGCGTCATACTTAATAGCACTTTATGTAACTGTATAAATGAGCTGTATGGACCTACTGCGTAATCTGAGCTGAAATATGTCACACTGAGCTTGCTTTACTGTGCACATGCAGCTAATTTGACACCACACATTGCAGTTTCCTAATGATTTTCTCCATTTGTCATCGAAGAGACATGATTTTGTAAATTGGGGGTAAATAAGTGGAACAACTGAACCTGAACATTCCATGTCATTCTCTCACCGGTATCCAGGCAACCGCATTCTATAAAAGGTCGCTCATCACACGCCTAATAAACAGCCAATCAGAGACCAGGTTGGATTCATTCACATGACCAACAGGGTACCGTAACATGGCTCATTTGAATAATTGAAGCCTGTGCATGAACGTAACAATAGGAATCACGCAAAGGCTCAAGTTGATTATGGGGGGGTGGGCCACCTGATGCACACTGCAAGTGGAAAAGCTTGAGTACACGCATACGCAGGATGAAACTGCGATTGTAGACACTTAGAAAAGTGGGTCATAGGTTTGGCTGAATGGCACTTATCAGCAGCTGTTGGCTATAGAGTGGGATGGTAAGAACACTTTGATGTGCGTCTGTTCATCGCAAAATGGGGTGTCTAATACTCCAAAGACATCCTAATCTGCAGAAAAAATGATTGAACAAAAAAGCAACTGTACCTGTTAAGTGTCTAAAATTGTAAACGGATATCCTCATGAAAATCACAACAACGGAGGTGTTAACACAGACGAACAGTAGCCGTACTGTCGAACTGTGTCAACTGGGACGTGATGAACACCAGTGCAAAAAAAAAAATCGACCTGAGTAGAGGTTGCAGTGATTGACGAAGTTAACATTGAAAGCACTGCCCAATTAGCTGTTATCTCTACTCGACTTAATGTTTGTCTGATGACAACTAATAATGGTCATCCTTGGTTTAGCAGCACTCACAGACAGAGGAAAGACTGCCGCATGACCAGCGTCCTACCACAAATTAGCATCCAGAAGCAAAACAGAATTTCCTGTAATTACGCAATTTTCATATGCAGGTCTGGAGGTTAAGTATGCAAGGAAGTCTGGAAGACAGTCTCTTGTCTATTTGGGAGTCCTGTAATGTCCTCAGTGTGTATCCTTCCAGCTTAAAGTTGCTGCTTCCTATCATAAAGACTGTCGTTACTTCCTGGTGTCCGGCATCCTGTTTATCTGTCTCGCCTTCAAGAGGTGAGTTCCTTAACTGCTTGTCCAATAACATTTACTGCTAAACACTCGAAACCTACTGCAGCGTAACCTACATTCTGTCGCGCTGTGGAACCAGGCAGGCGTCATGAGGTGAAAAACTAATTTGTGGAAAAAACAAATTACTTAATTTGTGCTCTTGACTTAATGTGGAGGTAGGAAGTGAAGCCAGTCAAGGTGGAGCACGCAGAGTGTTTGCAGCTGCGTTTTGGTACTGAGATGCCCTCAAACACTGACTTTATCCCATCATGTTAACATTAATAGGTTAGATTTTACTATTCATTATTAATGCAGTGTGCAAAATAGACAATGAAAGTTTT
>JAOXYL010000039.1:6750724-6766768 GCA_028564955.1 Terapon puta | reverse complement strand
TTAGAATAGCATGAATAAATATGAATTTACGCAGAAGATTTGTTTTTTAATCTTATGCATTCTGCGAGATAAAAAACAATTCCTTAATGTATAGGAGTTTATATACTAAACTAAATAGACAATCCCCTTAATTTGGCTGTGACAGATGATTTGAGAAGGTAAAAAAAACTTTTCAAACATTGAGGTTGGTCACTTAGCTGAGTATCAATGCTAAGTAATGACGATGTGGTTTTAAACTTCATACCCCGTCCTCGTCTTGCTGAGCCGGTGACACGTTGACATGGCGGTCATTGCACCCACACTTTTTTTTTTCCTGTTTAAAGAGCATTGCCCTGTGGACAGCTGAGTAATCAGGTCTGTCTTCTGTCTGTTGTGTCGTCCTCGCAGATCGAGTCCATGATGTTGAAGCTGCAGAGACTCCAGCAGAAAGCCATTTTGGATGACGACTATGACGCAGGTGAACTAAGACTTGAGTTGAGCCGTTGCTTCATTCAAGTAGGTCATTTCATCTGCTGGTGATGGGATACGACACGGGCAGAGCGCAGAGATCTTACATTGAACTAGCTTGAGTGGTTTCATCTAATCTAACCTAATCTAATTTTTCTGATTAATTCATTTAACTCTTCCTCAATTAAATCTTATTCAAAGTAAAGTAAGTTGTGAAAATTTGAGAGGATTCTCCATTTGTATTATATTTCTATTATTTCAAAAGTTTCACTGACATATCTAGCCGGGGTCAAGTCATTTCAGAGTTTAACGTGTGTTTAAGATAAGGGAGTATGTGGGGCAATCTTTTATTAGATTTCTTGGTAACTGAGTTAGTTGTTGATCTCGCTGAGATGTTTGATAAAACACGTGAGCTCAGTGAGCTGCAGACACTCAAGAAATGGTTTGTTGTTTACTCACGTTCACATTTCTTATCGAACTTACTGGATGATTTAAGGAGTTTTACTGATTAATAAAAAAAATCTTTGTTTTATATTTGGCAACATGACCTATAAATATTGTTTCTGTGATTAGGCGATGAATCCAAATAGTACCATCGTACCTCCAGTTTGAGGATTAGTCTGACCGTTGAGTTGACACTGACTTTGGTTTTCCTGTTAGTACTCACCGTATCAGATAAGATGACATCAGTCAGCCACATAAAACTAAAAACTCTTCATTGTGAAACGACTGAAAGTACCGAAAGTCATACAGATCGGAGGTAAAGTCCAGTCAAGCACCACGTATATTTAAAAAGAAAAACCCTGTGAGCACAAATACATGTTTTGTCATTCACATGATGCCTTTGTAGTTTTAACTTTGAAGACTGCATGGGAAAGAACCAGTGAGTCCAAACACATTTAACCTGGACTTTATTGTGAATCTATCTCCAGAAGTAACTACATTCAGTCAAGACCTTGTTTGACCTGAATAATGTTTTCTAGCCGGCCTGAGGAAAGTTTATTTTCAAAGGAGAGTATTTTGACCCATTTCTTGGCCCTTGTGACAGAAATAAATACCAACATCTGCTGTCGTCGGGTCATGCAGACCTTGAACTATTTAAGTGGTGTGACTATTTGGGCCAGTGTGTCTTTTCAGGTTTTCTGTTTGCTTTTTGATAATGTGCAAAGCTCGGCCTAAAATTTCAAATCTGCAGAGGAACTTCTTTCCCAAGATGTAAACTTCTGTTTCTGTTTGTGTGTGTGTCAGCAGGCTGAGAGGCTTAAAAACTGCTTTGCACGAAATCCTGAGGAATTAAACAGTTTATTAGATTTGCTTGCTGATGAAGATCTGGATATTTTGCCTTTCCTTTAATTTCACTATGGCTCTGAGAGGATGACTCTGATTCCAAATCCCATTTACGTTTACAGGGTCAAGAAACGCTGACTTTTTCAGATTTCATTGATTCCTGGAAACAACCAACTGAAAAATGTTCTGTACTGACAGAAACGTGCTCTCTTTAAGCGCCCTCTTGTTAAAAGATAATTGAATTAGTGATGAGTGGTGTGTGCGCATGCAGTCGTTTTAATTCAGTGAATGTAGGCTACATGGACGTCATGACCCAGGGAGTAATCTGCTCTCTGTACAGTCACACACAGCCTGCAGAGAGATTCTCACGCTGACTGTCAGACTTACTTGCCACTAATGTAACGTGTTGTTTTTCTGTCGCTGCACCTCGCTCAGTACGCGTGTTTGTCTGCTTGCAGCTGAGCGTTTTGGGAAAAAGCTGGAGGAGCTGTGCAGGGAGCGCTGTGCTCTGCAGCTGGGTTTACCCTCCAGGCAGCCCAGCGTGGCTCTGTTCTTGGAGCGGCTCAGGCAGGTGGTGCACAGCGCCCTCCAGAGGGCAGACACCGGACAGTGCAGGTCAGTCACACAACAACGGCAACAATGATCCCACCATGCCTCACTAATGTGGTCGCACCCGGGAGAGACGACCATTATGTTGTACTCCTGTTTGAATTCTGACAGTATCAAAATTCATACACAGACATCATAAGACCCTGTTTTGTTCATAAAAGATGCTTCAACAGATTCTTTCTGCTTTCACTGCTTTATGTGGTTGATTTGAATTTACTTTTGTCCTCTGAACACAGTGAAGCTTTATCTTCCCTTATAATGTTGTAGGACAGGACAGATAGAGAGGGGTGTCAAAAAATAACTCTGTAACAGGAAGGAAGTCAGGTGGGGCCGCTCTATGCAGGCGTGTCCTAAACAAATGTAAGCTAAAGCTCATGCTGCGATGAATGGATAATTGTGTTTTCCACACGCACCCGTATCATAGAGTCTGTTTCAAAAGCTAAAAGACATGCCCTTCCTCTCCTCTGTCATAAAGTGTTATACTTCCATTTCATTGAGTTGGAGAAAGAGTCATAAAAGCAGTAATAAATTGGTTAAAATGTGCCACCGAAGGAGACCAAAAGGATCCTGAAATGGGGCCGTAAGAAAAGAAAAATAATGAAAGACATTGCTGAGGCCTCTCCGGTGACCGCGGTTTTCTTGTGACTGCTCATCAGGGAGGGTGTCGAGGCTGACGCAGGGGAGCGGTGTGACTCACTGCAGGGTCCGCTGCATCGAAGAGACCGTCTGATCCAGGAGAAACGGCTGGTCGAGGTAAATTCAGCTCACAAAAGCTAACAATGATCGTCTCTGACACTTCGAGTCACCTGGAACTGTCTAACCCTGCTCTGACTTTCAGTCGCATTATTACATTTTCTCTCCTTGCTCATTAAAAATGTATGAAATTTCCAAAATAACCTGATTTAATATTTGATTTAGAACGGTTTAATGGTGAAGTACAAAGTGTCACTGATGAAACTTATAGTGCTACATAATAATACTTTTAAACTTTCATCATGTATAGAAAGAGTTATTGTGCTCAAGTTAATTAGAAAATGAGCAAAGTTAAATATGCTGGTTTTTTATGATTAAGTGCAACCGTTTGATTTAATTTATCAGGATCCCAATTAGCTTCTTCAAAACAGCAGCTATTTTTCAAACACAGCTACTATTAGAACAGCATCGTATCCAGCGCACACAGAGCAATAAAAGAAACCGATGAGTAATCCCCGAAAATAGACGCGTTGCTCACAAATGTAGCTCTTATGAAACCTGCGCAGGAGGAGATGGCCGAGCTGCGGCAGAGGCTGGCGGAGCTGAACGACCGCAGCCGGCGCCTGGAGCAGCAGATCCAGCAGGAGGAGCAGCAGGCGGAGGCCGAGGAGCTGGAGGGCTCCGTGCTGAGGAGCTGCACCGTGGCCCAGCTCCGCGACATGAACCGAACCCTGCAGGACCTCGTCACCTCTGAAAACCGCACAGAGATCTCCGTCTCCCCTCCACCCTCCATGCTGAGGTCAGCCTTGCATACATGTAGAGTACTTTTCCAGTTTCTTCTTACACCGAATGATTTAATTCACACGTCTGCAGATGTCTGCAGTGTTGAACGGTTGGTACAGATCTGCTTGGGCACATGAGGTACCTGCTTACATTACAGTCACCTGCATCTTTTCTCATACTTTTTATATACGTTTTTCATTTAAAACACTTTCATATGAATGCTTTATTGACATTAGAATAATTGCGTGACACATTTTCAAAGTCATTATTAGTTGAATATTAGGTTTCATGAAAAGTCTGTAAATAATTTGTGAATCAAACCTACTATTCCCCAGCACGATACTCTTTTCAGGGTAATTTACCATCTATGTGCCGTTTGCATAAAAATGTCATTTTGATGTAATCGGTGCTTGAGGAAACAAAATGCAGTCACTGCAAATCTTCACTGGGTTCTGTTATCCAGAAGGTGTGTGCGTCTCCTCCATATAGTCAAACATGGTCGAGAAAATGTGCAAATCCATGTGGCAAATGTAAATGTCAAATTACACCTTGGAGTGATCTGTGCAAAAACATTTTCACACCTTATAAATTAGCATTTTACGCCTCATTGTGATCAACAATCTGTCAAACTTGTTGACTGGTTGAGCCTGAATGTCGCCAAATGCCACAGCTGTGAGAATAATATGCTGACTGGGCTGTCACATGCATTGGCTTTTCCCTGAAGTGATGTGATAGGCTGAAAGTTGAACACATGTTTAGGTTTAATACACTCTGGTGCATTTTTGAAAGTAAAACAATTAGATGAGCAGAAGCGCACCCGATTTGTTCACCTCCCATCGTGCAGGAGGTAGCCTTCCTGGTTTCTGCAGTTCCGTCCATCCCCAGGCGGGGCTGCTAGAGAGCTGTGAACTGGAGGTGATTCTACAGCAGACCTCGGTCCATGAATGCTTTTCCTGGATCATATCACGTTTTCTCTTATCATCAAATGAGCTTGCTTGGGAGAGGATGTGTCAGTGCAGATCCTCTGTTTCACTAAATCTTTGCCCCCCAGCTTCATTCACCCTCTGACACAAACAGAGTGGCATTTTGAATAAATCTTACATCAGGACTGTCTTATCGCATGCCAACAAAGTCCAAATGAGTCAAAGTCACGCCATCATGTTTCAGGTCAATTAACAGCTCAAAGAGCTGCACAGAGGAGCTCGGCAAGTGAAGAAGGAAATGCAAATAATCTGCTTTCTAACTGCAAGTCGCTTTAGACAAAAAACACCTGGCAAATGAACGCAGTGCAACTGTTTTTAAGACTTTGTGAGGACTGTTTCTTTAGTTTCAAGTTCAGAGAGGATGTATCCAGCAGCCACGACCGTGTTGTCTTTCTTCCTCACATCCTCCTGCGACCTCAATCCTCTCCAGAATTTTAATGGTTTTCCTCAGATGCAAATGATTACTTTGCATCATATCCTCTGAAGTTAATAGCTTGCGAGGGAGCACGGTGGAAAGCCTCTCTGTCTTGCCACTCGTTAGAAAGACATGTAAATTGTACTTATCGCCTTCGTGGTGGCGTGACCCACCGTTGCCGGCATAATTTGATATCTGACATATTCTCACCTCAACTGGAACGCATTTATACCCGCCACTGATTGAAATTGCGACCTCAGATTGGATATTCGGCTGCGCATCTCCGGGTGGCGCGCTTTGGGTCACCGTCATGATTGTGTTGCAGCTCCCTATCCAAATAGCACAGGAGCATTTCTCTCTCATCTCGGCTTATTTCCTTAAGGCTCCAGGATTAAAGAAATCCACGTCACCCAGAGTGGCTGGATCCCTTAAAAAAGGTGGCTAGAGCAGTGATGTTCAGAAACACTGACTCACCCTGAGCTTGAATAACGTGTAAAGGGCACCGTGATTTTTGTGATATTAGATGACTGCGGCTGTCTCAAGGTGACTGCGTTGTGCATAATGGATTTTATGCTCCTCTCCTCCAGCTACTAATTGATTTATATCCCCGTCACCAAATAATGTGACCTTAATGGTTTGTCCTGTTTGCATGTTTACATACGTGTGCACTAATATTGTTGCCATTTTGACGTTTACCCTTTATATCTGAAACGATCACCCAGAAAGTCAAATCCAACGGGCCAGCCAATGAAAATGCATAAACAAGTCCTTATTTTCTGCAAAAATGATATTAAAACAGTTATATCTGAGCTTCCTATACAGCATTTTGCATTCAGAAATTTAAGTGACAAGCAAGATTTATTTATTTATCATAAAGGCTTGTTAGGCGCCTCTCATTTCTGAGCACCTGTAGTCACTGCAGACTGGAACTGGTGGAGGGTGAAGGGATATGTTATTTTTACCGAAGCCAGAACAGGCCAAAGCTTGGTATTTTGGGAAATAAGCTCATTCGCCTTCTTGCTGAGCATTGGATGAGGAGATTAATACAGCCACTCTCCTATATGTCTGTTCAATACAAGACAACATCCAGCAGTCAGGTGGAAGAAGAACAATCTGGCACATAACCTTCGAAAAACTGCACATTACTCATCATTCAGTTTTTGTACTGATCAAGCAAACAAGACTTAATGTTGTAATTAGTGTGGTAACCCTGAATAACCTAGATGTAACCAGGTTCTTCAGGGGTATAACCAGGCCAAGAAGCTGCTGGCTTGAGATTCATATATATTCACATCTGAATCTCCTTCATATTTTCCCCTGAATATTCAACAGTTCCTTTAAAGGATTATTTTATAATCAGAGGATTAATCTATACTGATTTTGTATTTCTTTTAAACAAAACGCCTTCATTTCACTGGTGATTTTTGGCCCTTTGCTTTCATATTTGCATCAGTGTAAATCAACTTTGAAGTATTTGCTGTTTATATCCACTGCGGATGTCGACTTATCAGTGAATAATTACTGTCTGCTTTTTTTCTCTTATCCACTGGACAAGATCTTTTAAGACATTCCTTTATAACAAATTCAGTAAGTCTCTTGATGGTTGATAAACCACTCTTCAGCAGCCAGATGAGTGCTGGCGAACTCGTGGTCCTCTCATTGACACCCCCTTTTTTTTTTTTTTTTACTTTAGACCCTTTCAGAAAAGAAATTACTTTTAGTGCTGCACTGTAACATTTTTATTTCCTTTCTGCAGACTCCAGGAGCAGGAGCAGGCACTGAATCTGTCCATCAAGGAAGCTACTGCCAAAGTAAGCCACTGCTCCTCCAACAATGACTGAAAGTGTATGAATATCTAATGAGTAGTAAGTCAAAATAGAAAGTATGTACTGTGTGCCAGTGTCAGGGTGTTAAATATGCATGTAAATGTCCTTATTCGTGTGCTTATTCCTTTTTGACAAGGAAGTGGACTCTCTCTCGTTGAGTCGAGTCATGTTAGAGTTTTTTTTTCTTTAATACTCCTAAAACCCAACAGAACAATCAGATTTTTGTTTATGTTTGATTAGAAATAATTGACTGAATCAGTATAGTAATGGATGTTACAACTTAAGTGATTTAATTGTACTAGTTTGTGTTTGATTTATCATTTTTTTGCAGCCACATTCGGGGGATTTCATAGGTGTGTGTGAAATATCATCTGTTGAGCTAGCGTGGCTTTGCTGGGCTTCTTTTTATCGTGTCAGAGCTGTATCCCTGTGTGTGATTGGCTTTGCCTGGTTCCCTCCGTATGTTCTCTGTCTCTGGAGTTTCCTCTCGGGGTTTTTGCTTTTCCCTGTCACTGATCTCTATACGTGGATTACTGCAGCTGGAAAAAGCAAGAAGCAGCAGAAATCTGTAAGAAGTGGAGGTGTGACGATGGAGGGATGGAGGCACAGCAGGGGACTTGCCTCTTTACTGTTGCTGTGTCCTTTAGAAACCCATCATCAAATGGTTGGCTGATGCTGCGACTCAAAGGAATATATAGGCTTTTCACAAAGAGACACTTTTAACACAATCACAAGATTGTCCATTGTTAAGGTGAAATGAAAAGTCTTGTTCCTAAATGAGATATCCACCATGTGGAAAATGGCACACCTGCTGTGACAAAATGATTGCTGGCATGAAAGTAACTTTCACTTTCTTTGTTGACTTTTTCAGAATTGACGAATAGCCTGATGTTTTCAAATTAACTAAAAAATGTCAGAATTTCTACAGCTTGAAACGCACTCCTGAGCATTTTCCAGCCCATGTAACGTGTGAAATGAAATTATGCAAGGCTGTTTGAGGGAGAAAAAAAAAATTCTATATTCCTTCTGGGAGGAAAACTCCCTGGAGATGTTCTGTCTCAGAAATACCAACCTATTTGACAGCCTTTTTTAAAGTGTTGCACATAACTGTGTCAGATTCAAGAAGAAAATGCGTCAGAAAATTCGGCTCCACATCCCTTTGAGTGGTGAAAATAGTTCCTCAAAAGAAGGAGGCGCATCGTGGGGATTGTATCGGGCTGTAACTCAAAGTGAATACATTGGAAAGAACAGAGGTTTAAAGGGCAGAATGAGGGCAGATGGGGGCCAGACAGGCTGTATCTGAAGCCATCAACTCCTCTGTGAATACCGCGGAGCTGAGGTGCTGCATCCCCATCAGGCCTGTGACATTCAGGGCCTTTTTCCTCTCTGACATTCTAATGGCATCTTTTATGGAGATTTCACATTTCCCTGTCTGTCCACATGAAAGGAGGCACAGCCCCTTTCTCTCTAAAGGTTATAGACAAGGTAACACATCGGCGCTGATGCTCTGCTGTGTATTCAAAGCAGGGTGAGCGCAGAAGGACGGAAATGAATCTGTAAGGTCTTGTAAGAATGAGTGTCAAAAAAGAAAATGAAAGCGGAATTGGAAATGAGCTATGCATCCTGTGGGATCCATGTGTCTGCAAAGGTTTTGTTAGTTACCACCCTCCCCCCCTCTCCCTCCCCTCCGCCTCTTCTTCCCCTTCTTCTTTTCCCCAGGTGGTCATGAGTCAGAGGCTGGGCAGCAGCCTGCGAAGGAAAGTCAGCGAGACTGAAACTCAGCTTTTGGCGCTGCATGAAGCCAAACTAGCGGCCATCTCAGGTAACTCCCCGCTCGACCACACCCCCGGCTCAACTCTTGCCACATTTCAAGTCTTTTATTTACCTCATTTGCTTGGATCGCCCACCATTAGCCCCACTTAATTACGCTATTAATGATGGAGGTGCTCATTAATGGGCGGTGTAAGCTTAATGTCCTCCTGTGGCGCACCGGTGCAGGTAATGACTTCAGCAGTGCCAAGGAGCTGAAGGCTGAGATGAAGGCGGTGTACGTGGAGCGGGACCGGCTGGAGGCTCTGGCCAAGAGGCTGCACAGCCTCAGCTCGGGGAGCAGCCAGGAGCTGGCCAGGATGAAGGAGCAGCGGCAGCAGCTCAGGCAGGAGCTGGAGCAGAGGGAGGCTCAGCACGGTGAGTCACCGAGGCCGCTCGACATCAAGATAACATGAACTGTCTGCATCCCACAGGAGAGACTGGGCTGCTGTGGGTGATGCGGTACAAGTAAAAGCAACAAATCATCCTCATTACTGTAATAAAGACTTTATGTGGGCAATAAATAATAGGTAGTTTGCAGTTACTTGATTCTGATGACGCACAAAACCCAGATGGGGGTCAGGAAGTGAAAAACAGAGTGGACGAGATGGTGGAAAGTACAGGAGCTTAAAGTGTTTGCTTAGACAGTGTTAGGTTACTTTACCTTGCGATGAAGTGGTCACTGCACAGCGGTCACTGTTGGTGTTTTTTTTTTCATATGAATAAATGAATCAAATCTCTTGTGCTTTTTAGCAATTTTGAATAATGTGAACTTTTGGCATTTTGAGACCATGTGATAGTGCCTTCTTAGTAGAAAATCCCCTACTGACTCCCATCTGCAACTGTTACCACAGCATCACAGTGATGTGTCGTCTTATGCAAACAGCCTGGTCTCACTAATGCCTGCCTACAGATTTAAAGATGTGTGTGCTTACATCACACAGGAACATTTTTAGGGGGAAATATCCTTTCTTTTCTCGCTGAGAGTCAGACAGGATGATTGCTATCACTCTCATCTCTCCGTATTAAGATAAGATGAGATATTACAACTAGCAGCCAATGAGCTTAGCTTAAACACAAAGAGTCCACTAATTCACTTTTGTCTTTTTTTTTGTTTTGTCTACAAAAACTAACTTAGAAAAAAAGTATTTCTAAACTACAACCAAACTTTGTAGCCACATTTATGTGAGGGAAATATCTGATTCCTAAGCAGCTAAATGCTCCACTTGATTCACCAGTCGGCCGTTTGGTGCCGTCAGTAGGTTCATTGTAGCTTTTGCTGAAAACAGCTGCCTGCTGCATCTGGAAACAACACTGGTGAGAGCAATAAGAGTTAATCAAAACAGTAAAGCTTTGAGTCATCAACCCAAAACAATTACTGAAAGACACAAAAGGACCCTGTAGAGAGGTGAGAGCTACAGAGGCCACTCATAGTTATGTGTGGGCTCGTCACTATAACTCATCTATGCGATTGTTCATATATAAACATTGACTGTAGCAGCTTTAAATAACTGTAAAAAAATATTGAATTAAATAAATGTTTCATTATCTGAAAGAAAGAACAGTCACCTGCCCACTGAGACAAGAAAACGTTTGTGGTATTTTTTGAAAGTACCTCTCTACTCTTTGAGTAAGCCTTTTAAATATCAATCCAAATGTGAATCATGAGAGCTCTTTGAAAGAGAAGTCCTCTCTTGATGTCGCTCCACGCTGGGAGGACATCAATGGACGATGACTTTTCTCCCAAATGAAGGAGAAGTGATCTGTTGTCAGTGGGGACTCGGCATCAAATGAGTTACCAGCGGGATTGGCAGTTGTTAAGAGGAAGGGGGGGGTGTGGTGGCTGTGGGAGAGGGGGGGGGTGTTGGGGAAATGAGCTTTAGATTGTGTGAAGTAGCCAATTACCTCCAAGCCACTCGGTCCAGACATGATGTATCAGCGCTCGCACACTTTCCATCCAGAGGAGATCTGAATGCAGCTTAAAGAAGGGGCTCGCTTTTTTTTTTTTTTTTTTTTTAACTGGTGGTGAAGGGGGGAGCTAGATTGGTTTGGCCTACTGGCACTGGCACAGAGATAAATGGATTTTGACGGCACCACCTGCAGTGCTACCCTCTCTCTAGTCCATCAGTCACAGGGAGATTTCTAAAAAAAGGTCACTTCACTCTCTGAGGCAGTGAGACGGGAACGCAGAAAGGGAAGGGGAGACGGTGAGGGGATGGGGCCAGAGCGAGTAGTGAAAGACCAGAGACTGGAGCCATGCATCGGGCTCCTGCTGCAACCCCAAGGCGCGCAATCAGCCGTCTAACATAACGCATTTATCTACATCGTTAAGGCCCGTGGCAGCGGCGTCACTATTTGTGTCCACCCATTGTCTTATCTTGAATGCACCCAGTGCTGTCACTAGGGGGCACCCTTTCATTGTGGCAGTCAGGCTGAGTTTCATTTAGTTTTCATGAGGTGGATGGTAAATGCATGGACTTGGTATTTTTGTTCATGCAAGGTCCATGATTTTCTATTATCGTAGTCGAAACCGGTTCTTTTTGCTTTCGCTTCTTTTCCCTTCACCTATGAGCATGGGACTTAGTAACCTGGTTCTTTGTTGCTGAAATACAGTCCTGAACACCTTGACTTGCTAAACGGCGAGGGACAGCATTAATCTCTCCCCTGACAACCACCAAAGACATGTTCAAGTTCACCTCAATATCCTAAATGCACTGCCTCACACAAAATAATGCTGCTCTCAGGGAAACCGGTGACAAGCAGAGCTCTCGGGCCGAACAAAGGAACGGGAATCAGGTGAGAAACGCGTCACAAATGTGGGGAAGCGGCTGCAAGTTAATGATTGGTTGTGCAGCTTGCTCAAACGCTCAAGTGGGCGCGCACGATATGGCAGCAACCGCAATTTCACGATGTGTTGCTGACACCAAGAAAGGGGCTCATTAAACTGTCATCCTATTTGGTAATAAGGGGCTGGCACGCGCTAGCTGGAAACTGATAGCCCACAAACAGCACATTACCATTTCTTTAGCTGGAGGGTCTCAGAAATTATAGTCTACTTCAAAGTCAAGATGGCCATCCTTGTGACTTCTGAGGCATTTCTAGCTCATCCTTATGACACTTGTCTCAACCTATAACAAGGAAACCTTATGTCTGTTCTCGAGATGGACCATTGTCGTAACACAAGAAGCAATCAAAAGCAATATATAGTTCAAATCATCTGATGATTGTCTTCTCACATATATTCATTTATAATACATAGTCTCAGCTTGTTGAACATCTCTGCCAAGCATACATCGGGGTGTGGATTTTGTTTTTTGGCCTGGGAGCCATTAGGTCCTTAATTGCCATTGGCACGAGTGCTGATGAATACCAAACCCATTATAGCCGGAGGTTTGATTCCCTGCTGAGAGTATAATTTTGTCCCCAAGAGAGATCTGGAGTGATACTAAATTTACAAATAAATAATTGAAGAGCTGGATAACAGAAGTAAATGACCCCCAGGAGTGAGGACATTCAAATGTAGGGTCTGTGTCAGTGTGAGCTCCTCTTGATTCATAAAAGTGTTCTGGTAATGCTTATTTGATGCTATTGTTAGTTTGCAGGTGGTATATTGTGGAGCAGTCTGGCAATTGAGCTATCTGTGATGAAGACTGAAGGTAGTCTTCTCTGCATGACTCCATCAGAGCACATTTAATTAGTCTATTCTTTCTTCATACCGCTCCCACGTCACCATCACCTCCTCAGAATTTGGAAGTCAAACCCAACTGTGCACACCAGCCGAGTGTATATCGAAATACTGTCACTCTGTGTTATTAAACAAATGCAATTTCTCTTAATGGCGTGCCAATAGTAAAGGCGAGGACATATATGATTTATTCATGACGCTGCCTCTTTCAGGGTGCTTCTGTTGAGAACATGATGGAACGTGTGACAGCTCTTCTCCTAAAGAGTGTCTGAATGATTGAGAGCGGTGTAGTGGTTAAGTGGACCCGCGAGAATGTTTCCTGGTTTTTGTCTCTGAAGTTTTGGCAGGATCCTTTTTTCCTGTGATTCAGTAGAGGATGTCATTCCATTGTGAGTTTGTCAAGAGTATTATAGCGTCCATACCCATAAGAATTACTGACAAAACAAAGGGAAGTTGATTGAGGTGCCACGACAAAAGCTCCCACTGCTGCATCAATCAGTTTCTTTCCTTTAATTCCATACTACTCAAAAGGAAGTTGAGCTTTTAAAGTTGCTGATATCAACTAGGTGCAAAGTAAAGCTCAAAAATTAGTATTTGTTTGGAGCCATGCTGTCAGTCTGACTCTGGGGATGACCATGTCGGTCCTAAGTTAAATATCTCAACAACTAGAGAATGGATTTCCAAGCAATTCTCCATCTAATGCCTTCACTTGGTCGTCAAATACTTTGGTTCATGTCCGAATCTTTATCACTCTCAGCTGTACTTTGTGTTTATCGCTAATTAGCAAATGTCAGCCTGCTATCGTACCAAATTATGACGGGCCTCATGTTAGACATTGTTCTCATGCTCATAATGCTAATTCAACATTTGAATGCTAGCACTGTCACCATGAGCTTCTTAGCATGCTAAAATTAGCATTCAGCTAAAGGAGCCACTGTTGCCCCGTTTCCACCAGTATTAATCTAGTGTAAGTTGTGACTTGCCAGAATATCCACTGGCTAGTTTTATCATTTCAACTTTATGAACAGAAAATAAAACTGAAAAAAATAACAGAGCAACACAAGTTAATCAGTGAGTGAGCAGAGCTCTACAGAGCCGATAGCGTGACTGTCGACTCTTAGTTTTGTTTAGGAAAAAAACTTCTATGTGGGAGTTTGACAAATTCAGACATGTTTTTTTGTAAAATGTATTAGCCTGGTGCTAATGGGGTTTACTTAAGGATGCAGAGGAAATAATAAGGCAGGGATGTGAGCAGGTCAGATGTTGAGAGGGTTTTAGAGCTTTTATGACCACACTTTTTGGGAGAGCTCCTCTTTGTCCGGGCTCTTAGTGCCTCTGAGATTCAGTCATCAGAAAGAAAATGTTATTTCACAGCCCACAGCAAAGTAAGTTTAGAGTTGCTGCTAAACAAACTCTGTTTACTGAGTTTGACTTGAGTTGACAGTCACCATGTCAAAAAGTTCAGTCTGAGAAATTCAGCACTCAGAACTGGAATATGTGTGCGTGTGTGTGTGTGTGTGCGAGCGTGTGTGTGTCTATATATATATATATATGTATATATATGTATATATATGTGTGTGTATATATATATATATTTCACCCAAGCATAGATTCACAGATTTTGTATACGCAGCCAATTTTTTTTGTCAAATGATTCCTTTTGTTGTGCATTCGTGCACAGCCCCACAATATGTTACGCCGTGCCAGCTGCAATCTGTGTACCGCCATGCTTTGTGATTCCACAGCCTTAAAGCATCATGGGTTATTGAGTGTCTGTCTGAGATATCAGCCTGTCCCTCTTCCTTCATTAGCTATGCTGCTGGGCTGCTGTTGAGCTCAGATACATGCAGACAATGTAAGGGTCCACATTTGCTGACTGTGTGTTTGTGTTTTACCTGCAGTGCTGTTGCACTCAAAGAGCCCGAGCCCAGCTTAAATACATTAATCACAGTCAGTACCTTCAACTCAATTACAAAGACACACACTTTCTCTTCTGCCTTATTATGCACAGGGCTTTTTACGACATGCATATCGATGGTGCTGCGTTAGCACGGAGCCGCCTCTAAATTGTTTGACAACACGAAGGCCTCACAGATGCTGGGTGCTTTTATTGTTACAAGGCAGAGAAGAAATTACTGCATTATTCACTTTCAATTAGGGAGCTGTTGAAACGCTCATAATGCAGCAGCAAATCCAGACACCTTGCTGTCGTTAAATTCTGCAGGCTCATTAAAGCCCATAACTTCATCATCAAAGATTGTGCATCATTGTGCTCCATTTGCTTTGTCGGTCCACTCTGTTGATTGTAATCATCAGATTCATCATTTTTACCAACTTTACATCTATTTAGCTGAAGTAATTATTCCTTCATTAGTCTAATGAATGAGCACTTTGACCTATATGAAGCAAATGGCTTCTTTGCAACATCCAGTAACACATTCTCATCATCTTTCAATAGTGTGCTGTCTGTATTATGAATGAATGGCCTCTTCGATTTTGGCCGGGGTCCTTGGCAGCAATCAGGGATGTTTAGCGCCTGCTGAGATCACTGGTGTGACGGGGAGGCTTAGCTCATGAATTTTCCAATGTCGGCTCTGTGAGCGCCTTTGTGAGGTCCCTTCGACGCCAAATACACTGCCGCGCGTATCAGGGACTAACTGAGTGGCTCTCTCCTTTATGGGCTTTTTAGTGCAGATTTTATTCGCATGGCCTGCCAATGACGGCAGCCTCCCGCAGACTTACAGGAAGTGGTAATATCACCCGGTGCTCTGGGTTCCACTCCGCGCAGGAGGAGGCCCGGCTGCTTGATGTCTTGTCCCGTTCTATAAAGAAAAGATTATTTTCATCTGTCACACCCGAAAAGGCTCACTAGTTTTGCCGACGGTTGGCATGGCGACAGGATGGCACACTGACTCTCCTCTGCGTATAAGCCTATCAGCATAGGAAGAAATATTAAGTTAACACTTAATACAGCCGTGTCTGTATCTCTCATCTTCATCTGCCTTTCATATTGACTGTTTCTATTCCTCATAGTATATTATTTCTAAATCTGGCTCTTGCTCTTGTTCGAACTGTAGCCTACTTTGTCATCTTGCATCTGTACATGCTCTGTGCTATCTGAAGTCAGAGTTAATGCCCCCCATGTATTATTCAGTAGCTATCTCCTTGCATGCTGCTTACAGAGCCGGCATGAATGGAAGTTGACAAGGGAAACTCTGTCAGGTAGGATAGGATCTCACATAGCAATTAGAGGGGTGGTAAGTGAGCTGTCTGGTCCACGTACACCAGATCTGCTCACCAGATATGTGATAGCTCCTCCATCGGCCTTCCTCTTCCCTGTGATGGAGCAGATTTGGCCACTTTGAATGAAAACCGTTCTCAGGGAAGATCTCTCTCTCTCTGTGACACGCATGCAACCCCCATAAATAGCCTGACTATCTCCACCTCATTTCTCCCACAAAGTATGGACAGGAATATTTGTGTGTGTGTTTGTGTGTGTGTGTGTGT
>JAOXYL010000039.1:6729653-6747598 GCA_028564955.1 Terapon puta | reverse complement strand
TATATATGTATACATATATATATATATATATATGTATAGTAGTGCAATTTGATATAAGTGCATCCTATTGTGTTCAAAGATCTGCTGCTGCAGGGGGGCATATTCTCATGTTTCATACATGAGCTCATTAACGGTGCTCAGATTGCCCTCCTCTCCATCCTGACTAACGCTCAGCCAGCCTGCATCTGACTCCTCAGGCAAAGCTCACTGCTGGCAGAAGGGCACAGGAAGCAACATAAGCTATCCATCCCACTTTTATCCTCAGGCCGTCTCCAGTTTTATCCCTTCTCAGAGCAGTGGGAGTGATCTTTCCCCAATTGTGTGTTTGTCTTAAGAGAGAGCCAGCTGGGCCTGGACCGAACTGTACTGTTGCACTTTCTCTGCACAATGCCATCACCCACTGTGAATGACTACTTCCTCTCCTCACAGAGACAGTGTACAATATAGCTAATGACAAGTCAGTTTTAATGGTATTAGAAATGCGATTTGTTGCTAGGATACCCCATCCCGACTAATAAAAGTAGTAATGAAGTAACAGGCTGTTCTCTCTCTTTCTCTGCTTTTTTTTCTTCATACAGAAAGCCGACTGAAAGAAAACACTACCAAGTACATCAAGCTGCTGGAGGACAGATTGCACAGGTAGGAGAGGTTTTCTGATGTATCTGTCTTTTTAATGTGGACATGAAGAATATTCCGCTTGATAAAAATAAAACAACAAAAGAGGCATAAAAAGAGCAACAGCCTCCAAGGAATTCCTCTCACCTCCGTTGTCTTCTAACCAGAGCACTGTCCCCCCAACACATCACCTCACCCACCACATCATGCACTCACACCTTTTTCCTCATGCTGTTGTCTCCCAGAGCCCCTTTCTCACATTTCACTCCGTGTCTCACCTGCACAATTTGTCTTCCTCTTCCCACCTTCTCACATATTGTCTAAACCTTTTTTTCCATGCCTCTACATCAATTCAGTTGCCACCTTTTCCCCTCCACCGTGCAAAGCATTTTAGACAAAACAGTATCTCTTTCTGTCCGTTTCATTGTTTCTGTCTGCGTGTAGGGGCTCCTAAATCACTGAGGACAGGCCTGTTGTGATGCGGGTGGTCGCCCAGCCTGCTTGACAGTCACACAACAGGATTGTGATGTGCTGAGCGGCTGACTTTTTGGAGCAGAGGGTGTGGAACCCAGTCAACTGTCGACACCATACGCCTGTTTATGCTTCCTTATGGAGATTAGAGCTGCTTAGCTCGCCTCCTCAGCAGACAGACAACACAGAGCAGCTGTGACACGATCAGCTCTTATTCTGAAGCATTTTGGAGCCATTTGTGTTTTACAGATGGATGAACAGAGCTGGTAATGTTTTTGTGTACACCATATGAGCTGTGCTCTCCACAGAGGCTCTTTTTTTAAGTGTTCAAAAGAGGAAGGTCAGGCCGCCTGGGCTTACTTTGAGCCAGGGAAAGCCTATATTGTCAGAGACACTGTGTGTTTTTTTGACCCATGTGTCTGTGTTTGGTGTGTGTGAGAAGGGGTAGCTTTCTGTGTTGCATCCTTGGAGAGGCAGGGTCACCTCTTTGGATGGGAGCCAGGAGTCAGTCACACAAGGCTGTTTGTTGCTGAAAGATGCACAGGCTGGGGCTCTGCATGGTCAAGGAGCAACATGGCTGCGATCTCAGTGCCCAGCAGGGAAGCACTCCTCTGGACCTTTTCTGTCAATAGGGCAGATGGCCACTTTTTGTTTTGTTTGTTTGATTTTCCAGAGAGAGTGAAAGAGCCAGAGTACCTGTCTGTGCCATGTATGTAATGTGAAAACTGTGAAAACAACAGCTTACCTTATTACACAATTAATGCATTAATAAATGTGCACAACGGAAGTTTACATCAATAGCAAAACTTGTCACAGTCCAAAGTACGTCCTGGAAAAAAACAAGCAGAATTTAAGATCTGGGCGAACAATAAAAACTGATGATATAGTGAAAAACCCATAAATCTTTCTTCTATTAACGTCATACTCCAGAGAGACTAAATCAAATAATGCATAATGCAACTCAATAGTGAACTTAGACCCAGTACATAAAAACTCTTTAATGCTAAAATGTGCATTTATTTATTATTGTCCAAGATTTTAAATCAAGAAAGTCTCTTTCCATTTCCTGTGAAAGTTAACATCAGCCCATTTTCATCCCAGACTATCAACACCAATACAACAAAAACACATAATTGAATGCTTGGCATCAAAAAAGTCTGACCACTGAGTGCTTTATTCTGTATCTCCCCCTTTTAATGGACCTTTGATGCTCAGTGATCCTATCTTTTAGTTTCACAAAGAGATACTTTATTCCACGGAGAGCTGATTAGATATAAATCACATGTCCAACCATATTTCCATTGAAAGAAAAATCTTCTTGTGTCCTGGGTACTGTAAACTAATTTTCCCGTTCATCGCAGTCTATATTAATTGATTGGCTCTCCATCCTTGGATCGGCTTCCATGACCAGAGGCTGTCCAGATCAAATCAAAAGCACAGCTTTGGCTTCAGGCGAGGACCAGTAGCTTCCACCGGCTCTGGTTTGGCACAGTGACACATATTTGGCGTGATTGAATGGGCAGTTGTCACCACATTTGTGTGCACGCTCTTTCTCACACACACACACACACACACACACACGCCCATCATCCACTGTAAATTTTATCAGTCAGCTCTAATGTACATTACCGTTGATGGAGTGTGGTGGAGATGGGAGGTGAGGAGAGGAGGAGGGGGAGGGGAGGAGAGAGGCAGATTAGTACTGGTGAGATGTCTGGTCTCCGTGGAGACGGATGGTGTTGAAAAAACCAATTATCTCTTCCTTGCTAAAGACTAGAACAGGATGTAAGAGCGGCGCAGATGCTGTAAGTGTGTCACCAGAACAATAAACATTTTATTCAGATTAGCAGCGCTACATGGTCCTTCAATATATTATGTAGATGTTTCATTAGGAGATGCCTCTCGTATTTTTCCTACATTTATGCATTCTTCTGTTGAGATTTGGATGTCATTTGTCATATTTAATGGAGACAATGCAACTGGTGTAGAAGTCATTCATATGCTCAGACAAGAAATGCTCTCTTAGTTAAAATCGAAGACATGCCGACAAGGAAACAGAGTGGAAAAAAAACTATTATCACTATTAATTGAGAAAATTGTAAATGCTTACAGGAAAATGTAATGTGCTTGAAACAAAGGGACCTGGATTGCTCTGCTGTAAAATCCTCCCGAGACATTAAGCCACCCACCTTACGCACAGTTCAGTTCATCCACCATCCATCACACCTCATCCAGTAGTCTTCACCATATCATTAGCACCTCTTCTCCGTTGGTGTTATTGGAGATGCTGCTGCATGATTAAGGCGAAGCATTACCGTCTCCTTTTTTCCTTTCCAGCGTGTGAAGTCACCTTGTGTTTGTGGCTTCCAGGGATCCTAAACATCGGAGATGCTGACAGGAGACTATAGGTGAAAGCTGCATTCATTTAGTTTCGTTCTGGTCGGTATTCTCTCGGGGAGCTGGTGCTTACTTTACCAAACAGACACTCATAGCCTGATCTGTAGATAGCCAAGAACTCCAGCTGTGACTGAAGATTGCAGCTGTATTTCACAGCCTGTGTGCTATTGGTATTCATGTGAGAGGCTGCAGCTGAACATATGGCCCAACGCTGGGTACAGTTCAGAATATTGGCTGGTCGGCATGTGAATCCACTTTTCGCTCTGGTGGTCTAACTGAACCTACTGGTACCAGCAGGGCCAGACCCGCCGCTCCTCTGTTCAACAGTTATATTCATAATCCTTCCTCCATGTCTGTGTGTGCGCGTCCATAATGCCTCAAGGAGAAAGAGCAGTCCTGTCAGTCAGCGGTCCCACAGGGGGGCTGAGAGACCGTAGAAGGAGTGTGCCTGCCTGTCTCTCCTTCTTATTACTGGGCCATCATCGGAGCAGCACACCCACGCTCTGCCAGTGTCAGATGGCAGGGCCGAGCGGCTGCCACCAATTAACCCCCCAGACGCGGGGTTGGTGAGGACGGGCACCGGGACGCCACCGGGACGCCAACATCACGCGGAGGCTTAGGAGCTGACGTATCGTCTGGATGTTCAGTGCGCAGAACTTTAACACCAGTTGTTTGTAATGAATTGCGGCTGTCATTTAAGAAAAGCGTTTGTTATAGATGAGGCCGGCTTTGACATTTTTAGAGGAATTTATGATTGTACAACACTGAATCCCCACAGAGAATGATTTATAGGGGCGTGTGTGTGTGTGCGCGTTTGCAAGTTAACACGTGTGCCCACCCATATTTGTGTGTGTCTGTGTGTGTGTGAGAGAGTGTGTGTGTGTCCCTCTCCACTTCAGAAGAGACAAATAACAATGGCATGGCTCACTGGGTGCGTCCCCGCCATAGCAGAATTCAGAAGCAGCAGCGTTGAGTAGCGAATTGGCGAGGGCAGGGGGGCTGGGCCGAGCAATTTTTCTATTGTCTGTGTGCCAAATGAAGGTTAGAGAACGGCTGAGAGGCGTGCGTTGGCAGGGTACAGAGGTTGGCAGCCTTTTCAGGCAGGAGATGGGCTGGAAAACAAGTGGCATTCAATTTTCAGAGGGCCTCATCTCTGAGAGAGTGGAAGGAACAGAGGGAGAGATTACACAATATTGTTTGGGTGCATTTTGCCTTTGAGTTTGTTTACGTATGATGGAGAATGAGCAATTTCTCAAATCTAACTGCGTAGCGGGGAGGCACTCTCTAGGTGAAAATACTGAATATATTATAGAGGCTTATATCTAAGTACATTTGTGCTCAGAGTATGAAATTCGAGAAATTCAAGTCGATGTGAGAATTAGTGTTTGTGACAGAGAATCTCCTCCTGGGTTGGAAATCGGCACATACACAGTCTGAGGACGTTTCCTCCTTTCATACTGCCTGTTTTAAAACCCACTCCTTTGTCCCTGCGTCCTGTCAGCTTTAGTTTATTTTCAATACAAGACAGATTCCTGGAAACAAGGTTGTTTTTGAGGAGAGGCAGATTTATTTATCATGCTTTGAAATATTTGTGCTCTTTAATGTGAAGTCTTCACTTTTTTTAGTGTCTCTGAAACCATAATAAAGTTAGGATTTCTAACAGGATCAATGGATTTGGTTCCTAAAATGTCACCTGGGATCACAATAATTTGGGGATGATTTGTTATCTAAAGGTCACAAAAGAAGAGGAGGGATAAATATGAATATTTTAAAGGTCATAGGTCCCAAATATGAGTCACTGGAGAAGTAGTTCATTTAAAGGAAAACCTTTTTTTTTTTTTTTTTTTTTTTTTGGAAAGCCACAGACCCTGCTTCTAATTCAGCAACACGAACCCTCTCTTCCCCTTAGGTTGTCTGCTATGGGGACACCACATGGGAGAACCATAAAGTGTCCGGTGTTACTGTAAAACACAGCTGTTTACTTTCACACAGTGTCTAGCTCAACCTAAATAATGGAACAATGAGCAGAGAGCTCCACTGGTCAGTGACCGTACCGCTCATTTTCTGATTCAATCATATGCAGCTGCTCTAATTGCTCTCTTCTGTCTCACACTGGGGCCTTGCAACTGGGATGTCACCAAGATGAGGGCGAGGGAGGGTAAAAGGGGATGACTGATTGTAACTCAATGAGTAGATAAACAAAAAGCAATCTTCTTGTCCTCCCCCTGAACTCCTGCTCAGTGACCCCGGCAGAGATGAACACATCCAGGCCCTCTTTTCTCTCTCTGCTGCAGCTCTTTGAAGAAAAGGGCAGCTTACCAGGAGGAAATTCACTCTCATTATATTTTGTCAACGGAATTACAGTCCTTGAATGATTCTCCCATGTCACTCTTTTATCAGTGCTTTATTATAGAGATGTTACAAAAGATGTCCTTTGTTGTGGCTGCATAACTATTGTGCTCAGTTATAATGCGGTGATTCACAGTCATGCATACTGTACCTCAATGTCTCTTGATTATTTTTCATGTGCTGCTGTCCTTGTTGTGCTGATGTTACTGATACACAACATATATAGCATCTTATAGCCTTATAAATGTGAGTTCTATGTACATTTGCACAACATGCTTAAGCATTTTCTAGTACATCAGTGAATAATTACTGATTAAGATAACAACAGTGCCTACAGGTACTTCAAATGAATAGTGGCATGGTGGGTAAATATACTGTTGAGAAGGTCATAGGTCTGTTTACTGTGGAGCTACAGCCAGTGTTAAAAATCCACCCATCAACACCTTTTAAAGGTCAAAAGTCATATTTGGAGTTGAAGTTGTGGTTATACAAGGTGCTAAGTTCTATTCCTGCAGGCTTGCCAGTCTTAAAGCTAAGTTAAGCTAATCGTCTCCCAGATCCAGATGAGTACAGGCATCAGTATTCTCATCTAAAAAAAAACAAATAAGTGTGTATCTCAAATATCAAGTCTTTTTACATCACATGTACTATTTTTAGTATGCAGCCCTCCAGCCCTTTGTATAAAATGAACGCAGTATATAATAAAGTAACACATTGTCACTAATGTATCGTATCATATTATCATTCATTTGTTGTACTGTGCCACATTGTACCATATTATATTGCAGTCTACATGAAAAGTGTATCATATATCATATCACACGTTGCATCATGCTCTACATTGCATAGTGTATACTATGTCATTTTATTGCGCATTGCACAGCATGGTATGGTATAATCTGGTAACACTGGTCCGCTCTCTTCTGTAGCTGCGGCTGTCCAGGCTTGGAGCGGATCTGGGAAGCCGACCTGGAAGCATGTCACTTGTTCTTAAGGGGCCTTCAACTGCGGACTCCCAGCTGCAACGGCGCAGACATCGAAGAACTCCCCACCGCAGCGGTTTATCTACCAACCCAGCCATGCACCAAAGAGGAAGAAGACTGCGCTATGCTGACTGCTTTGGGAGGGCGCTGGTGTCCCGAGGCCAACTTACAGAACTCAGAATTCACCAAGGTAATACAACAGTGTCTTGTTAACAACACACAATGTATTATTCATCTAAATGTGCATTCATACTTGAGTGCATGCCAGACTGATGTGTGTGGACTGGGATGTAGAGTACCTTGAATATAGAACATGGCCTTTACATTGCTGAGGGCCTATATTTTCTTCGCACAACCCATCATTGCAACTTTTTGTTATTTCTTTTTACTGTCTGACACGTGACCTCAAATGAAGTGTTCCTGCTCAGACAGTTTTACCACTCGACTGGAGAGGACATTTTCAGTGCGTACATTCAGTTGTTGACACAGTCTAAGAGTCTGTCGACTGCAGTCAGATGAACAGCAGTCTATTAGTACGTTTGCTTGAAGGTATTTCTAAACGAGAAAAAACGTGGGCGTGAGGGAGGCAACCATTTGGAAACATTTTGGCTTCCTTGAAGAGTTTCATTCTACAGAGTGCAGATTTAGGAGTCTTTTTCTGCATGATTACATGTGTTTAGCAGGAATTAATGTGTGCGGCGCGTGTGTGCGTATATGTGTGTGTGTTTCTGCACTGGTCTATCCCACAGTGAGTTGAGGTCCACTGCCTCGGGGCACAGTCCAACTCATTCTCTCCTCTCTTCACACTTCTCTCCGCCCACGTAGTCTGACAGACTCGTCTGAGATAGGAACAAAGCCAACAGAGCAGCATTAATAAAAAATAAAAAAAAAAAAAAAAAAAAAAAGCACACTCGCCAGACATGTTTTTGTGAGACTATGTTTTGTCAGTTTGGCTCACAGATTGTGTTTTAACATGTTTGCTGTTTACAGTAGTACTTGATGCATTAAATCAACATATTTCAGTATGGATTTTGTGAGCTTTGGCCATCAGCAAATATTTGTCAATGATCTTCATTTGTGCTGCTGGCAGAATTTCCACTTGCATGTGTTAAAACAGGAAGCTGTGGTTATCATTGTCATGTTTAATAACTCGTACTGTTGCACTCTCTTTACCTCCTCTCACAGTCTTTCTATGTGCGACCACAAATATACACTTTACATTGACGTCTTCTTTCTCTGCCCTCACTAACCACATTTTAAAAACCGCATGGATCTATTTTCTGTTTTCCTTTTGTTTCTCTCTGCTTCTCTTGCTCCTCCTAAAGCCCGGCCCCTCCTAACATTTCTCCAAGAACTAAAAGGTGAGACAGCCAACCATTTCTCTCTTTTGTCTCCTTCCTGTGCACTCTATTTTCTGTGTCCTCTAAGCTAGAAACGCTGGAGCTCAATAGGGCAACATGAATTCACCCGAGGCTGCAGAAATACATTTTTAGAAGTTTGTTATTGTTGCGTAAATTCTTGAATGTTTTGAAACATCAGTGTCATACCAATGATCACAATGAAAGAAAGAAGAGCATTTCTTTAGAAATGCATCACAGTCTGTTTTCTCAGCATACACATGAAAAAAGATTTACGAAATTCATGGACAGAGAAGCAAAAACACATGTGTAATGTAAAAGCACTTAATATGAGTAACCATTTAACGTGTTTTTTATGAAAGCGTGCGCCTTGTCTGTTTATTAATGAGAGGAAATGGACAGCAGCACATTTAATTGACAATTATTCTGCCCTGTAGCTCTTGCTTTTTTCTTGAGGAAATCAAACACTATAGGAAAATATGACATATTTTACTATTACTCTCATATAGCAGCCATTTAATATCTTCCTGAATATGTTTTGTTTCTAATATACTTTTCTGGATATTCGGAAAGCTGTATCAAATAAGCCCTTTCATTTTTATGCTAAATTGGTAGATGTGGGTGATTTCATTCTCAAGGCAGCATTCAGTCAAAGAGGCTTTTATCAGCTGGGTGCCGGCATTTGCAATCTGTACCTTGAAAACTGCAGGTAACAGATTATATGTTGCTGCGCAGTGGATGAGGGCAAAGACAATGCAGTTTGTTTGAGTCGTTCGAAATTGTAGCGTTTAAACGTTGGTCTCATATCTGATGCTGTATGAGGGTCATAGATGGTCAACTGCACCTGTGTTTAATGGAGAGCGAAGCTGTGAGGGCTGTTATGCAATTTTTAATAAAAAAAAAATCATAATTAAAACTTTGCTGATTATTATTTGTTGTTACTTTGCCTTCTTATGTACTTACCCTAAAGCCAAAACAATATGTTAGCCTCCACTAGGTACAGTAATTACCTCCCTCCTTAGTGAAGAATGTACAATTACATACCTTGAATACTAACAAAGGAAACCTGCAGTACAGATGAGCCAGTTAATCTATTTTCTACTTGTCAGTTTTGGTGATGAATAATTACAACCTCTGCTCGTTATGATGATGCTGCACACATACAGTACACAGCCAACATAATTGCATTTTCAATAATTCATGAGCAGGTTTATGACTGTGTGGCCTCAACAAATGTCTCCCTTTTGTTGCAGAAATTGGAGGAGTTTCTCTTCTGCATGGAGGATAATCACCCAGAGGTTGGTAAAGCTAACACTGTCTCTATATCATTGAATGTTATCAGTGTAATTAAAGTGTCACTTTCATTGACGCTGGGCTTATTGGGACACACAGGAATCAATCATTTGACCTTAACTTAAATATGACCTCTGTCGCCTCTCTGTCTGTCTGATCAATGCTGATTTACATGAGCAGCCCTGACTGTCTGGCAGTGCCTTTTACCGGACATCTATGCATTTATACAGGGGAATATTTTGCTGAGCGTGTATTCTTCTTTCAGCTTTTTCCTGCTGCAGCTCTGGAGTGTTTTGTTGGACAGGCCGGTTGGTTTGGAACAGCATAAAAGCTCATTTGAACTCTGGTGCGGACCAAATAGCTGAACTCTGGTCTGCCTGAAAATGTGGGTCTTGGTTTGCTTCCAAGTGCACCAGAGTTCAAATTACCATAGATGAGGATGTGAAGTGAACAAAAAAAGATTGAGAACTTACAAATGGCTGCAAATTTTGACTTGGGCATAGAGCTAGTGTTACCTTTATTAGTTTGCTCCAGTATGGTCGATAAAATCTTTGTTCATTCAGCTACCAAAATGTACAGATGCTGGCAAGGAAAGAGAGACGTACAACACAGCATAACACAACACAACATAACACAATGTAACACATATGACAATCACACTGCACAGTGTCAGATTCATTTGGCCTGATACAGATACATAAACTGTGTTGTAGTCAGTTTATGTATCTGTATCAGGCCAAATGAATCTGTTGTTGTGCTGTGTTGTGTTATGTTGTGTTGTACGTTTCTCTTTCCTCACAATGTAACATGAGAGAACTATTTTTCTTAAAGAAAGCAGAGACAGGCCCCATGCTAAATTCATAACAGATTGCAATTCATAAATCTTTAATACCAACCAAGGTTGTGCAGGAATGCTGCAAATTCAGCGAGTCCTAGTGACCATGGGTTCTACAGTTTTACTAGCTATTTCAGTGTTTTCACACCAAAGTCTCACATATTTGTTTAGAGATAGCCAAAAAATGAAATAAATTCAAGTAAAAACAATATACAACCAAATACTAAGTGGACGTGATAAGCTGACTGGATGCGCTGTATCTCAAATATATTTAGTGCTCTCTATTGAATGCTGCAGCAGTAGACTTAAAATATTAGCTCCATAGGGGTTTCATAGTTGTAGTAGCATAGTTCAGTGCCTGCACTTCAGATTGTGACAAAACACTGCTGTAAAATACATACCTACATGAATGTTTGTCACTTGAGAAGCCGTGTTCACAACAGGTTTTCTGAGTCACGTTGTGACATGCCTGTCTGGATCAATGAATGACAACTGAAGTTCAAATGCAGGTCAAACGACAAAAGCGCAAACGCAGTGCGTTTGTCTGGAGAGGTGAAGCGCTTCAGCCGGCCTACCAGTGTAGCCCGCCTACACAACCGAGCTCTGCAACAACATGAGGAGGTGATGTGAAAGACAAGATGACATCATGCTGGCTATACTGCATTTAGTGTAAGGTTAGCTTCAGTGGTGCCATGATTTGGCTTGACATTTTTCTTGGTGGTGTGAGAGCGTGACACAGATCCTTAAAGTGTGAGTCTGACGGCAGAAGTGTAAGAGCTTGAACAGTCAGTTTATGCTGACGCACAAGGTGTGCAGCACAGTGACTTGCGTATCTGAACTCTACAGCTTTGAATCCCCTTGAATTATTGACAGGAAATTCCTCAATCACATTGAAGTATGATGGATCACTGAGTAAAATGATATGATGGCCGCTAAACGATATTGGTATCTTTGTCTTGATGATGTTGCGATAGCGCTGTGGAAGAGCTGGATTCTCTGCCTCACAGAGTATCTGACCTCTTTCTCCTTTCCATAATGACTTTAAGTAAATGATTTCCACTTAGCTGCTGCCAAGCTGCTGCCCTGCTGCCACAATGGAGATTGATTGGTGTGTGTGCAAGTGTGTGCTTTAGCACTTGTCTTTTTTGTAATCTCTACTAATTGTTCTTTTATCCTCCCAAGGTCCTTTCATTCCCCTCTTTATACTGACCCATGGTACCAAACAAGAATAGAGACATTATTAAACTAAAATGTATTTGATTCCGTTTGTTATTCAGGTAGTTCTGATGATAATGTCCTGAAATTTACACCAGCTCTGTAAGAATTGATGATGATCATGGTGTCACAAGTCCTTGCTGCATAATACAGTATAACTATGCCATAGTAACTATACATAAGTGCAAGAGTACACTGTGACACTGCAGTTAATGAACAAGAAATCAATGTATTTCAACAGCAAATGATGCAGTGTGTAGAGATACCAGTCAAACTGCACGTTTGATTCAGACAATGAAGTAAACTTTGAGCAGCTCGGTGGAACATTTCTGTTTTGTTGATTTTTATCTGTGGACAAAGGCTGAAGCAGCTCGCCCTGTTGGTCTTGTTCGTTATGTAGGTCATTTAGATATTTCATAACCAGTTAGAAACACCATGTAGTGCTTTTATTCTGACAGAAAACATATTTTTGACAAGTCAACCCTTTGTTTTTTTCAAGATCTCACCACTATTCACATTTTGCTTGAGGGCTGTGTCCCTCTTTCACACACCATAATGTAGGTAGGCCATCTTCACACGTAATTTTTTGATGTAAGCATCTGTATGCTCAACTTTACTGTTTACTACCACCGTGCACTGACAGGTAATGAGGTACAGTCAATCTGCCTTTGGATATAAATCCCAATGCAAACTTAAGAACATCAGTGCCAGTTAAAACTTCACAGAGATATTTTCCAGAACTGTGCTTTATGGGACAGATGCGTGCACCAAACAGCACATTCAGTAACTGGAATTGTGCCCCCGTTCCACTTCATATTTGAATGGTGACAAAATGAAGTATACTCAAAACTGACAGTCTGCAGTCAGAGAACTGTTGATTTTAAAGTGCGCTGTTGATGGAGACTATTGTCCAACAGTAGTATGCAAAACATTAAAGTAAAGTGTGAATGGTGGTGAGACAAGTGGCCAAGTCAAAAACAACAGATGTATCAAATCGGAGTTTAACATTTTGAAAAACATTAAGCTGTCTCTTTGAAGTTTTATTGTATTAGTTGGAATGATGTATAAATGCCCACATATTGTATCATTTCATTTCATACACAAAGCAGCACAGAAATGGTCCAGACTTTTGTACGTGGTCCTGGAAACTAATTATTTTATGAATATTGATTGTAAGACGGGACCTTCTAACTACCAACAAGGCATCAGTGATAACAAAGACACCCGTTAATCATGAGCTAGTTACTTTCCTTTTGAGTTTAAAATGAATTCAGCTACTTTATTGTTTGTAAAAGCAATTACGGCCTTGAGTGTAATACCAGTGCAATACCATTACTTTATATTGCCCGCCCGGCACAAAGTGTCGGGCCTAACAGCACCCATGGGAACCTGCACAATTACCTGCTGCCTCTTACTCATTATTGCTTAAATAACTATACCAGTGCATACATGAGTCTGAGTATTGAATTTCTAAATAATTTGCTCAAGTTCATGCTTCTGCAGTCAGCTTTGTTTAATTTCAGTCTAATATCATCTGTGCTAATGTGCATCAGGAATCAACAGGCCGATACACGTGTGTCTCTGATTCTATTATACAAATTGACATGTTGCGTTGTTTGTCAAAGACAAGGGTAGCGGAGGAAGTTGTTTTCTATCCTGCGGCGGTATTGACTTAACAAATGCTGACTGGAGGCTGTAAAGTATAGAATCAATCAGCTACACAAACACAGGGTTCTTATCTGCTCCCAGCCTTGACAAACAAACGGCTCAGTGAATCCATACGTTGGCGGTCCTCCCTCTTGGTAAAGGACAGGGATCCCAGCAACACACAGGCTAACGCCTGACCTGTCTTACTGATTGTTTGTTCTGTAAAGTGGCTTATTGAAATCTTTAGTCTTGTTCTGACTTTACTTAATGACGATGATTTGTACGTATTGTCGCCCCTCAGCCCTGTTGTTGTTGGACATATTTTTTGGGATGTTACATCATCCAGGGAAGGAGTGCTATTCCAGGACAGAGACCAGAGACATGACTTTCTAGTGATTGTTCTGACACCTCTGAGCTGCAGGGAGTTGATATTTCCTACCTGCAGCTATGAGTCAGATTAGACTTTCCATGTGTTGTTTGATGAGAGCACTGGGTCTGCGTGCACGTGCGTGTGTGTCTATGTGCCCGCAGTGCGTCTGCGCACCCTCGCGCGTGTGTTTGTGTTCTCTACGCTTGATAAGTGTGAAGAAACTGGGACACGATGTCTGCAAAGGGGCCTGTGCTAATTATGGCCGGCTCTGCTCTGCCCCACTGCTCTCTGCTCCTTCACCAACCCAACATCCCCACCTTCCTCCGGTACACACTCAGGTGATCTGCAGATACGCCGCAGCACGTTGTGTGTATTCTATACATGTTGACCATGGCACTTTACCAAACAAAAAATTTGGCATCTTCATAGTTGCCATATCTGCCCAGCATCTGGTTGAATCATTGTGAAGGATTTAATGTGAAAGAGATGAAAACTCATGAAAAGCTCTGTTGAGCTCTGACTGAGTCATTAATCAAACTGGAACAAAAGAGTGAATGAAACAACTCAAAGTGTTGCGTCTTTCCTTATATAACAGCAACTTAAGTAGTCCCCATGCAGTGATTTAATTAGTCATATGTACAATTGAAATAAGACATGTTTTTATTGTTCTAGGGGCTAAAAATGGCTTATTATGTCTACAGTAGCTCCTTGATTTGTTCAATGGTATATATGAGACTGGACACAGCAAATAATGGTGTTGTTGCAAAGCTGTTAACTCTGTAGCTCTGACAATGTGAAGTTAATCATGAGCACAAGTGTGTTGTTGATTTGATTATTTTCTTATGAGATATCACGAAGCAAGATTAGAAACACAGGGAGCTCTCTGCTCCGTGTAGTAATGGCCTTTAATCAACCTCATATTGAACCACAAGATACTGTATTAAAACATATTGTCAGACTTGTTTTAGAGGCAGACATGATAAGTCAACACCGATAGCTACGATGTTTACTCTGTCCAGCTGCATCATTTGAAAAGTTGTTGAAGTGTAGTCCATACTAGAGACTAAACGTCTGTTTTTTTGATGTTTTGATGTAGTCTCTCTTGCTGGTGTGTCCCTTTAAGTGCACCATATTCTGTAGCCGCAAAAGGTCCACATTCACCTCAATTTGTTGTATTAATTAACAAGTGGACTCGCTCTGTCAGATAGAGACAATCAGTGGGTGCATGTTCTTTTAAAATAGATAAAGAGATAGACTGATAGTTAGGCCCCCAGCCTGTTTTGCCACCTAACTAGAAAACCTTCAACTTTTCTTTTTAGACCATCGCAAAAAATCTTTATCTGTTAAGCTGCTTGTTGTCATCATTATATAGGCATTTGTGTTTATCCACTTTCAGTATTAGGTCCATATATTTGAAGCGTCACAGCTTTGATCACCCATCGTTTCATGTCTTGCTTCCTTTCTTCCCAGGACGGGTGCAGCGAGGCTGAGGCCGCAGACCTGACAGAGCGCTGCGAGCTGATCAGTGACAGGCTAATGACCTTGGAAGATGAATTGCAGACGGCCATACTGAACCGGGATCAGGCCCTCACCCATATCCTTTCACTGCTCTCTAAATGCACATACATCAATTGAACTGTGTACCGTCTTTGTGTGTTTCTGTCTCTGTCTATCCATCTTGAGGACCTAGTTTCCTCGAGGCCTTCCAGCTCTCAAAAGTACGCATCCAAACTACCTTTGGGCTGACTGATGTTAGCTTTCTGACTTTACCTTTCAAGGAAAAAAAAACCCCACCTGTCATATCTGACATTATGGGTCCATTCAGGGACGGAATTGAAGATAAACTGGGATCAGAGGATTTTTCTTGACAGGCCGGACGTGCCAACTGGAAAATGAAATGGTAAAAGTCCAAACGAGGTTATTAGAGGGTCCTTGATGCGGACTGCCAGTCACCACGGACTGAGATTAAAGTCGGCCGACAGGGGCAGCGCCTCGGCAGATAGAGGAATGTCACTGTAATGACTCCGCTCCCGTCATATCTTAATGTCCATCCTCCCGCTGACCCTCCCTCCCCCTCCTCGCCTCGCCTCTCCTCCCCTCCCCTCTCCTCCTCCGTCTGCCCACTTCCACTTGCTGGGTCTGGTTCGGAGGAAATTACAATATCCATGATAATGACTCAAATGAAACTGTTGAAGCTGATTACAGGTCACAATACATCATTTTCCGCGCTAATTAGAAAGCTGATTGGAAATAGATTAGTGTGTTTTTCCCGCTCCACTTTCCCCCTCCACAGTGTGGGCTTATTAAGACAGATAGAAAAGCCAATATTTCAACACGGGGATGAAGGAAATTTGCCATCTAACCTCCTGGGTTTTTATTTATTTATTTATTGTCGTGCCTCATTTCTCTAGTTTAAACCTGGGCTCCCTGTAATACATTCTTAATCTGATGAAGATGTTTATTTAGTCTCAGGATCTCTAAAAGCTTCCCTCTCCGTCTGTCTGATTAGAGATGCACATCCCCCCGCTGTGCTGTCAGGGGTCAGCGTGGTCTCCTCCACTCTTTGCATGATATGGATGCAGCCACAGACAGACACAGATTGGCCTGTCTTTCTCCACCTTTCTGTTTTCGTGTCCTTGCATGTCAGTCATTTCAGCGTTTTTGAAGTCCACGCACTGATTCAGGAGCGCCCCGGACACTTGAGGACACTCGATACGGAGGACAGTGTTGTTGTTGGTTTGCTTAAATCGAAGAGAAACTGAATTTGTGTTGACGCTACTGTTCCCTGTTGCCATAGTGACAGGCAGATCAAACCTCCAGTCTCTAAGGGTCTTAATTGAGTCCCTGCTCTCAATGCAAGAGAGTGGATGGACAATCATGGAGACTGGAATTAAAAAAAAAAAAAAAAAAGATAGAGATAGAAGGCCAAATGATGCCAATGTTTGTGGTCAGTTTTAGAGGCCTCCAACATAATTCTGAACCACGTCATCTCATTTGGGCCGCGTTGCCTTAAAAGTGTTGCCGAATCTTGTGCAGTATTCATGAAACGCTCTTTAACGGCCGGTTAATTATGAATGAGGACAATCTGTGTCCATTCAGACAGTAAAACGAGCCATCAGGCCCCATCTGCCATCAAAGCCATCCCTTTGATTTGCCACTTAAGCTGGACACTCACACGATTAATTTGAGTTTCTAAGCAGGTTAAACAATCCCCCCCACTGATGACAGCCTCTATCCCGTTTCATTGATGGTTTATGAATAATTTAGCGGGGCTTTCTGTTTGCCTGGGTCCCCGCACTGCCACCCAGCTTCGCGGATGAGATGAGCTCATGAATAGTGAATTGGATGGGGTTAAATTGGGTATGACTTGATGATCTGTCCCAGTAATCCGTTTGGTGGCCAAATCGGAGATTGATGACTTCATCAGGTTATGGCTGTCCTCTGGCATTACCATGAACCGTCGAGGGCCACAAGTGTCACGTTTGCCCCGATATTGGTCTGCCAGCATATTTTTTTATTTACATGTTAATGCGTGACTCCCAGTTTTGTGTCCGCGCCAACAGATTCTTCCTTAACTCACTGCTGCACAGTCCCTGGAGAAGGAGGTCCAGGAAGTAAAAGCCACTTTACAAAGCATGCTCGCGCAGCTCAAGGAAGAAGAAGAAGAAGAGGAAGCGGGCGAGTTGCAAGATGATGACCTCATGAAAAACGGCACAGAGGAAGAAGAAGATGAGGAAGAGGAGGAAGAAGAGGACCAGTACTTCAGTGACAGCTGGGGCATTTGAAATGGATGCTTGTAGTGTTTCATGACCACTCGTACACAGACCGGCTCTCTGAGAGTCTGACCTCAGCTTTGCAGTAGAAGCGACCCCAGATCCATTTACTGTAAAGCAACACTCAAAGGACCAGCCGCTGTGGTACTGCTCAAAATTCTTAGTATTAGAGTCTTAGAAAGTCTGTAACATTTTATCCATCTACAAATGGGAGAATATATGAAGGATTTTGATAAAATAAAAGACACTTTAATACAAAGTTTCTCAAATCTTGCCAGCCCGGGTTTAATCAGGTAAAGAGTGCATCAGGCCACCGAGCCAACATTGTGATTATTTTTTCAGTTAAGACATTTTTGGTTGCAGGTTTTCACGTTGTGTCTTCCTCATGCAGAGCAATCAGGTGACATTTAGTTTTTTCACATCTTAAAAACATTGTGATTATTTGGTTTATTGAATGTTTTTCAAAATTTTTGAGAAAAGCTCATCCTTAAAGTGAGTCTATGTAATTTTTGCTGAAGAACAGCAAACGTGTAACATTGTTACAAGCAATGAAGAATCACAATAATGTCAGTCACTCACAATACCTACGAAATGTTTGCTAATATGAACTAACATCAGCCACCATAAGCTACAGTAAAG
>JAOXYL010000039.1:6696809-6708029 GCA_028564955.1 Terapon puta | reverse complement strand
GAGAGAGAGAGAGAGAGAGAGAGAGAGAGAGAGAGAGAGAGAGAGAGACTGTGTGCCTCCTCAACCTCCCCCACCAGTACAACCGCCGCAGCTATACAGAAACAGGAACTATCCAATCAATCCGACTCTCCCCAAAGGCTTGTCCAATCAGCCCAAACCCTGACACAGAAATTAATCACTTCACCATCTCCAACAATTGATGGCACCAAGCTGGGCATGGAGCTTTCAAAGGAAGTGCACGTGGAGAGGCGCATGCATGAGTGCAAAAGCCCTCTTCACCCCTCACCTCCGCACTCCCTCACTTTGCAGACACCATCCACACAGTTGTGGACATTTTAAATTCTGGCTCATTTGGTCGTCAGTTGCGGTTTATTATAGCTCGAGCGATATTTCTGCTGCTTTGGCTGCCGTTCCTCTCTTATGACAGCATTGTACTCAGCAAGGCAGCAGGGCTTCAGTCATTCTTGGCAGAGTGAAAAACATACTGGCCACAGCGCTCAGATGTGTGAACAAACCAGCAGTTTACCAGATTAACTGAAGAATTTTATTTGGAGATAAAATGAGGAACAAGTACACCCGAAGCGTCAGTAAAAAGTCCGCACTGCAGGTACAGATAAATGATTATTATTATTAACACAATTTCAAACACGCTGTCAGTGCAACTGCTAAAAACACTCCCTGTTCACTTCTCACAGATCTGACACAAAATCTACATTTTAGGATGACTAATGCTCAGGTTTTGTTGACACCATCAACTCCAACTCAACATTTCAGTTTTTATTACTGAGATTGTCATTGGTGATGATGTTGTGCTGTACTGCACCATATTTGAAATGTATTGAAATATTCCTCTTTCCTCGTGTTTGTAAATGATGTGGGTAAAACTACAGCATCAATAATGCACACACAGTTGAATTAATACTTCTCTGGCAGCAATCACAACTGAAAATGATTATCTTTGTAAGGGGAGATTTTATGGCTGAGCTGTTGTGATAGATTGTGCGGGTGTATCTATAAAGTGGCCACTGAGTATACAGTGAGTGTATAAGAGGCTCATCCTTGCCTGTAGTCTGACTGATTTTCCATTTTATTTCACTTCAGTGAGATATTTCAGGTGGTGTGCCTTGTGGAACAAGAAACTAATAAGAAAAATCAACATAATTAAAAGAGCATGAATGCGACAGCTGACGCTGAACAGCTGATACGGGCTCGTCTTCAGTGCTCTGCCTGAGCTAACACGAAACTTCACAACTGATCAGTGATAAAGAGCAAGTTTCAATTTGTAATAAAGCAGAATTATGCTTCATTTGGCTAAAGAAGAGCCTGCCGTCATGAAAAATAAAGCCTCACACTCACAAAGAAGACCATACTAGCAGCTCTGTCAGAGTGTAAGTAAACAAAGCAGTGCCTTGAGCCAAATGCTAAGGTCAGCATGCTGACCTTTTTACATAAAAAAATCTTTATATAGTTTGTACTGAAGCATTTGCCAAACAGCTAAATACTATTAGTCTACACGTTTCCATGTTACCTCCATGACTGCAGATCTTCAAAGAGACTTTGATCACAGTGTGGTCTTCCTAACTGGGAGACAGGATAAAGGGTAGTGTTACTAACTCAACAATCCTCACTTCTACACACACACACACACACACACACACACACACACAAGCCACCAATGACCATTCCCTGCATTATTGCAATACCATGTGTTGCTCTGCTAAGGAGTGAAGGTAATTGTGCTTGGGAACAGCTTAAAGGGTAATTGCGCGTGCTGAGCAGGGTGTCCACAGACGGCCCCGCAGGCACCAGGGGGGGTTTAAGGGGTTTTTGGGGTGGGGATGACTGATCAGAGCTTTGAGGCCGCTTCAGATCTCCTCTTCATCACCAACGCACCCCGCTGGCATTTGACAGTCTGTGAATCTGGAAGTTGACCCGCACCAGATCTTCCTGGTGCTCTTTGGTGTGGAGGAGGGAGCCTCCTGGCAGATCTCGACCCATTAATCCGTCAGTCGCCTCTCTCCCGTAACGGCAGCAGCGGCTCCGTGCTGCTGCAGAGCAGGTGTGAAGCCGCGCGCTCTTAACATAACTCGGTTAGTAAGGGCAGCGGGCTTGATGACATCAGCTCTGGACTCAGATGAAAGCTTGATGAGACGCGGCAGCTAAATCTGTCCCTGTGAGGGATTAGCCTTCTGACAAGAGGACTCAGTTACACCTTCTCAGCATCAACATGAAGGCAGATCCGGGTAGAGGTGTCCCTATTCATAACCCAGTGGCATGCTGTTGCAAATGTTTTTCTGACCTACATGTATAGATAAGTCTATGATCTGCATTCATTTCAGTGTGACTGTGAATGCGTTTGCCCTTGCTCATGCTGACTGACAGTCTGATTATACCTGCTCCCTTTGTGTGGGTGGACAGCAGTTATTTTGATGTGGCGGCATGTGAAATAGCTGACTTTCTGTCTGCTTTCTGTTGCCTTCCACCGTATGAGAGATTCCCTTGGCTATAAGAAATGTGCATCTCGGAACGTCATAAAAGATAAATCAAGTGAGGATACTTTTCTGAGGGAGGCTCTTAATCATTGTTTGAGAAGACAGAGATGCATTACAAGCTTGCGAGGAGACACAAACCAGTCAATGTTGACATAGACAAAACCCATACGCTCCGTTTACAGAGTCATTAATGACTAAAATGACAGATGGCATCAAAAAGGGAGTTGTTTGATGCTCTTTGATGCCCAGGTGCTGTGACAATAAAGATATAAAATGTACCTGCGTCTGTTCATAGATCATACACTGTAGTGTATATGACACTAATGATATTCATCTGCCAGCTCTGTGAAGAGTCAGCTCATTGATATCTTCCAATAGGAGGGCACTTGGATGACCGCTTTGTCATGCAAAGAGAAAATCGAAAAATAATTATTACAAAAAAACCCCAACATTTTAACTTTGAATGTCCAGTGTGTAAAACACGGATAGGACATCTTCATCTGCATATTATTGCCACAACAACAACAATCACAGTTTTCATCAGATACTAATCAGGAGCAACCAATCATAAAAAACAGTGGTGAAATGTAACAAAGTACATTTACTTAAAGTACCACCCTGCATGCACTTTCCTTGGTCATAATCTAATACTGTCACTTTCTACTCCTCTGCATGTGGGAATTATTTAATTATTCTACCTTCATTACATGCCTTCTAATGTTTGTTCTTACTAGTTACTTTATAAATTAAACAATTAACAAATTATTGCATACAAAACATATGAAAATGACAGTGATTAATCGGCTGACAGAAATTGAACTGGGAACTACTTTAATAAATGTTACATTCTTCATGCAAAAACATTTCAATGTCACACAAATCTGAGGATTTGTTGCCTCTCCTTAATAATATTAATAATGATTTTCCTTGCCTTAATTTCCTTTTTAAGTGTTTGAATTTTCAACTATTAGTTGGACAAAACAAGCACAGTGAAGGTGTTATGTTGGGCTTTGATTTAACAACATTTCTTTTTTTTATTTTATTTTCTACATTCCAAATGATGAAAGGAGTAAATACAGCATTTTATGAAAAGTGGTACTTTTATTTAAGTACAGGATCTGCACTTTTCCTCCACCGCTGATCAATAATGACATAATGAAAGTAAATATCATTTTGCAGACACGTTTGAGCAACTTCAAGCTTGAGGGGAATGAAAGCTACATATCATGTAGCCTTAAGCAAACAACTGCAGTCTTATTAAAAGTGCAATCCAATTAAATCTGCCAGCAGGACTCAAAAAGGTATAAAATAAATGAAAAACTATAGGTAGACTTGATGAAACTCAGCATCTAGCTCATAACATAAATGGCAGATGCGTGGCGGTTTGGGTAATGAGATGAGACTCTCTCCTGGAGACAGGAGAATTTAAAGAGCTATTAGTAACCATAAACAAGAGCTTCAACACATTTTCAAGGAAATGAGTACAATTCTTTTCAGTTGCTTTTTCTCGAGCTGCAGGAATGAGTAACTAGGCAGTTATTGAACAGCAGAGTGTGGACCCAGCCTCGTCCAACTGAAATATCATCTCCCTTGATACCTTAAACTTTTGTAATTGCCTCAGAGAAAGTCTTTGGTGAGGTGAAAAGTGGAGGAAGAGGAAGAGATGGAGATGCCCAGGAAATCAAACCTGACCTGCAATAACCTCTGCTAAAAAAAAAAAAAAAAAGTTACATAAGTCACATATTATTTGGCCGTTTTTCTGACTAACTCCGAAGCACAACATTTGGCTCTAATCACAGTAGTGATGAGCATGTCATTGATTGATTTCACTATTTATCTGTCCTTTGAGCCATGTGCAGAAGTGTAACACATTAGTCATGGGCTCGGGTATTAATTGTGCGGCAGGAATAAAAAACCAGACCTTCACCTTGGCATGGTGCATCACGGCTGATCCAAAAGGCCACAATCGACAGATTCCCTCCATCTCTCGCTATCTTTCTGAGCGTAGCACAGTCAAACCTCTTACTCATCTGACCAAGGGACACATGGGGAAAACGCATCAGTCAGGCAACAACAGCACATATAGGTCACAACGGACACATACCGCCTTCCCAGTATAAAAACACTGGGACCTTTCCCCCCTCCCGCATGCCTTCTCAGGCTGATTCAAATTCAGCCAGTTGCACATTTAATGAAGAAACTTCCCCATGAGCAGACTTAAAATGATCAACATGAAACATATTCATCAAACATCGTTCAGCATTCAAGGTACATCCATCTGTCCATCTGCTACCTTGTAGCGGCTGAGTGGCGCTAGCTAAAAAAACAAGAGAGACAAAAATCTGATGATGGATCCAAAAATTACGGGCTGCCAGAAAGCCACATTAGCCCTAAGCTCCTTACGTAACCACTGATCCATCGACCACTGACCCAAACACGCCCTGAAGGTAAATGTGCTTTTTGGAATCTTTGCCCACAAAAAGCATCCGCGCACTTTGAGCAACCCATTCTTCTAAAATACAGGGGAATAAAACTGTTGATGGAGTTCACCTCTCTCAAAAGTGATCCTGTGCAAAGGTGAGATGTCCTGCAACCCTCAACCTTGAAGCAGACGGGAGCAGTGTGTTAAAACTGGGTAAAAACACACGTGGCTACTTAAGCTCAACTACTAGAATGCTGCTGCAGGATCTATTTTATCATAAAAGACTGAACATTAAATAATTAAAATGTGTAACCAATAGTCAAGTCATTACAGTCCCAAATCACAAACCTAGCCGGAAACACGACGATGTTGCTCCGTGACTGCTGGGTGTGTAAATAATGACTGTTTGCAAGGAAGGTTTTCATAGCAGCTTAAAAGACAATGATACATCAATTCTGTGTCCACAACTTGGTTAGCACGCTGTACATCCACTGATCACAGCGCTCACACGGTATGAGAACGAACGATGGCCTTTTTCCTTATCCAGTCATACCACGCTATTACATCCACTTTAGATGATTTCACACCTCACAACGATTGCCAGTGCTCAGTGCCAGTGTAGTGACCTTTATATAGTCACACGTAAGTTCAGCCCTGGATGAACAAACACAGCCTTCTCATTGACTCGACTGGAGTCAGTCTGCCGATGCAGTGGGGGTGTCATCACAGGGGTCCTGGCAAAAAAAGCTGAACCTATTACAAAACTGTTGCAGTGCTTGGGGGTCTGATAGGCCTTTAAGTGCATTAATGTGAGACTCAAACTGGATTTCTGGATCATGTTTAATCTCTATCTGGTACCTTAAACAGCAAAGCAGCCCCATGAACTGTTTTAAGTCTGTAACCTCTGTCTTTAAATATACCACGGAGGGAAGAACTATAAAAATGTTGGCATGACTGGAAAAAAACCAAACACTTTCAGTGAATGAAATCCAGGGTTTTCCACTATCAGTGTTCTTGTCTGGTCCTCTTGGTTGGTTTTACTATAAGGGAGGTGGACAGCAGTGGGGAACGTTTCAGGACAATGCAGCATTTGGGATCCTTGGCATAAAAAAAGTTTAGGAGCCTCAGGCACAAACTGGCTACACAAAAAAAAAAACTTTTAAACAGTATGCATGAATAAAAAACAAGTACCTCGAACCTTTGTTTCCGTCTGTGTGAGTATTAAGTCTCAGTGGTCAACGAGCACACACCAACACATCGGTGGATGGATCGAGACGCCCGTTTGTTCAAGGTTAGTGACCTGATGTGTTGATACATCTGAACCCTCCTGACCTAAATACGATGTGACATAAAGGTGAGTGCATCGTACCTGTGGGCCTCCTCTGCCATTTGTGTTACCAAACAAAAACACAACTGACAAAGCAGAAATCCAGGGGACAAAAGTTTACACAACAGAACAACATTTGTGGTTGAAACATCCATAGGACTGTGACATATGATCATTTTATCTATTCATCACCCTGGCATTTACCTCCCTGTGTGGCAATACTTGTATTTCTAACCTTATTTATGAAACACACGCTGGGATGACAGCATGGTAATAAGACTTTTATTCATAAGGGGCCCTTGGCAAAATGTTTGCCACCCAGGAATGTACCATCAGTGACGGAGAGGAATGCTACCTTGAGTGCTTTTTGCAATTCTCCAAATAACTCGCCCCCTTTCCGTTGCCTCCATTATTCTGTTCCTGCAGTTTTGTCTTTGCCGGTTCAAGAACACACAGGACCCGGGGGTCATTGTGTTTGTGCAGACATCAGCTGATTTCTGCTTCGCCTCGGGCAGAGTGGGAAGCCAGAAGAGAGAGAAAGACAAAGAGAGAAAGAAACAAGCCAGACAGCCGGAGAAAAAAAAAAGAGCAAAGTCATCCTCCTAACACTGCAAACTGGCTCAGAGGATGAATGCTTCCTTCTATCCCGTGTCCTTGAGTGGATGTCCGCTCCCTCCCTCCGCCGCTCTGCTGTCTCTGTCAGCCTCTTTGTGGGTTTGGGCTGTAGAAGGGAAGTGGCAGTGATGCCTCATCACAACATGACACTGGTGAACATCGACTGCTCTTTCCGACTGTCTCCACGAGTTACCCTCTCCCCTGCAGCCTCGCTCGGCCGGCCCGGTTCTGTGTCTGCAGACTCCACAGTCATTTCAAAATAGTTAGCGGTGGGTGAACTCTCTTATTGGCCTCCTGCCTGCTATTTCTGACCTCATTAGATCACGTTAACTACAGCATTATGTAAATTCATTATGTCTTTATAGGCACGAGAATCTCTCAGTGGAGCTTTAAACGAAAACCCTGCCTGTTCTGCTGTAAAGGAATACTTCAGCATTTTGGAGAAACATGTACATGTTGACTTTCTTACTGTGAGTTAGGTGTGAATATCAATAAGACTTTCATGTGTTTATGGTAAATATATTCAGTTTCTGATATAAATGACTGAGCGCTGATGTCTTTCACTAAACCACCCGAAGTTCAACTTTCCCTGCAACTTTAATCCGCTTTGTCTCATCACTCTGAACTGTAGTGACAAGTACAATGAAGCAATGACCACACTGCTCTCAGATTCCTCCGTGCGCCCGGGTCTGAGCGGTCTGGGGGAGACTTTCTCAGCTGAAATCAGATCAGTTACACAGTAATTCGGGCTAATTCTCTTACCTTCACCGTGCTTAAAACGTAACAGAGCCCCCATGAGAAACCTCTTGCAAATAGATAGCAAGATATAGTGTTAATCACCCGACCAAAATTAAATCAGGATTATCCTGGCAAAGCTGTATAGCTTACACCGTAATATTTTACCAAAGTATTTGGAAAAATGCCCAAATATGAGCAATTACGTCGACACCCACTGCTCAGAAGTGACGTTAAGCCTGCAGAAGAATTTGCTAATAGGTCTGTGTGGAAGGGCTCAGACGCGGTGAAAAGCAGCTGGCACAGCCCAAGAAGTCAAGACAACTCAAGTAACCATGACCACATTTAATCAGCAGCAGGCTCTTACACAAAGACAATAAGCAGTTCATTAGAGTCACCGCTGAGCCTGTGGTTTGAAAAGGAAAACAGTCACACGCCCAGGCAACAGAGAGTCAACGAAGACAGGCTTCTGTTTGTTGGTACAGTGCTCTGGGTTTTACCATTGGTTTGTTGTCAAAGAAGGAAAGAAAGAAAGAAAGAGAGAAAGAAAGATAGATAGAGAGATAGATAGATAGATAGATTTCAAAAGCATTGGTGTAAATCACTGTGAAGATCAAAACGCTTTCACCTACAAATAAGTGAAAATCACAATCATATATAGATTCCTACCAGAAGCACATAAACAAGATGTGTTATAAACTGTGATTTCTGCAGCTTGAATTCTGAATGGCTGCACCAGCATTTTTGATCCCTGTTGCTGCTGACCCTTCACTCTCCCATCTCCACTCTGGAGGAATTCAAAAAGGCCCGAGGAGCTCTGGAGGCTGTGCTGCAGCTTGTGGGACCTGACAACATGTATGTGTGCGTGCCAGGCTGTATTGATTTGTATGGTGCTGCTAGCCAAGCACACCTTCCCAAATGGACAGAAGACAAAGAAATCAGACAGAATGGCCACTCATACTGTACAGCCTGGCTGGCGGGCACATTTCACACCTCCGTCGCCGTGGAAACCCAGCATCAGCTGAGCCTGGAGGGTGAGAACAAGCCTCGTATCGGAGGAGGGAGTTCGTTTGCGCCCTGGCAGCAGGGTGGGTAGACAAAAAGAGACCTTTCCTCTCTGCCATGACAAAAAAAAAAAAAAAACCCTCCCACTGCAGTAATTCAGCAGCTGACAGCTCTCTCTCACATGGAAGCAGTGTGAAAGTCCAACTAAAACAAGCACGAACAGTCTGGATCAGAAGATTATTTGCCTCTCTGCGTGTTTGCTTTCAATGAGAGATGCCATTCACACCTTTCAATTGCTATTCATTTCTGCTATCGCTCACATCTCCTCCACACAATGCGCCGCCTTTGTGTGCTGAATTAGACCTATTGTATGTGCAAACCTTCAGCCGCCTGTATCATGATCTCTCATCGCTTTGCCTTTATGCACACAGAGAAATTCATTTCAGCTCTTTTATTACTGCACAAGCACGCATTACCATTACCTGCCCTTTTTTATATAGCCGAATGGAATAAATGAGCACTTAGTAGCACCATAAATACGTTAACACAATGCTGACACATGGACAAACGTGAGCGCTTTATTAGAAACACTCCTGTTGTGCCGCTAACAAACATCGCTGGTGTTTTTTCTACCCACGAGTAACCTGATAACTTCAATTCTTATTGAATCTCTCATATTATAGCAATATTGAATGTATCTCTTTCAGCCTATGCTGGGGACTAACATTTAACCCCAGTCTCCATTGTGAAACTGTATTTTGGTGTTGAAGCCACTTGGGAACTAGTTTCTGTGAGTTGCCCGTGCAGGGCAGACGCCCAGGTCTGCTGTAGCACCAGATGGTGGTTCATTAGATCCTGTGTGTTGTGTGTTTGGTGTGAAGCGTAGGAGGAGCAGGGCGGATGTTTGTTCCCATCAACAGCCAGACTTTAAGTCTGGCTTCATCCCTTTATAATGCCTCCATGCCTCAGAGTGCCTGGTGAGCAAAGTGATACTAGAGTGAAGTGTGATGGGAGGATCCGTCGCCTTTTGTTTTGTTCTTGCTTTGAGGTGTGCTCTTGCTCACTTAAAGGAATAGTGTTTGTTTTAGCACCTCAGGGAAAACAGCGGAACAGCCTTAGTCCAATATAATGTATCAAGCACAACAACACCAAAAACTACAGTAATAAAACACCAACGAGCGAACAAAGACCCACCCTTTAAATCTAAGCTAAAGTATCACTTGAATGCACATTTTCAATGAGGTGACAGTCATTTCATTGGCATTTAACAATTTGAATTTAAAGTTTGTAATTGTGGACTACATGAACACATTATGGAACTGCACTTGACTGCTACAAACAAGTATACTTGGTTTACATAGCTCTGTCCATATGTATAATTATATTGTCAGTTATTCTTTTCTTTTTCTATTGTATTATTCTGTACATATTCATTTAAACTTTTGCATTACTATTTATCTGTTCTCTGTTTGGCATTCACTGTGGGCAGCAAAGAAAGAATGTCATTTTGTGGGGGAACATGCTTCTTACTGTAGATGTGACAATAAACACAATTTTTACACAGTTGTGCATTGTGTCATCAATCAACATCTTCCACACTGCCTGAGATGGACCGTTTGTTGATTCACCGGTGGATTGCTGCACGTGTGCAGGTGAGAAGAGCTACAACAACAGATCCTCGTGTTATCAGTAGCAACAGCGGAGTGGTTCGTTGGAGGGTGGGGAACGGCCGAGGTCCTCAAATCAAGAAACAGTTGTGGTTTTTTACACACAACCACCGAATTGATTATTGTGATCAGTGCAACATCCCTACAGTTCTTCTTGGGGAAAACACCACAAGATGAATTGGTCGCAGAAATCCAAAGCAATGAACATCACAAACCTCAAAGATGAAGAGACAGAACGTGATCCTCTTATTTCTGCCACAGAGAAACCATGAAGGGAGTTTTCAGAAATTTACTGCGGGTGAAATAAGATATCTTACTTAACAGTGAAATTTCCTGTCTTTTACCGTGTTTAGATAATAAACACGCAACATATCCCGGCCCTTTTCTGTTGTTTTCCCCAATATTGAAAGAGCGAATATGGAGAGTATGACTGCCAACACTCCCAAGTGAAAATGTTTACAGAAATCTTGGAATAAACTGAGGTGACAGACTGTTCCTGGAAGTTGAATCTTGGCTTAACTAGAGCCATCTTTACAAGGCCACGGGACAAAGAATGTATAAATAGAAAGTGCCATGAAAGAAAAATAATCATAGGCACTGACATGACAAAATTGTTCCCATGTATTCTCTGACTGGGGGAAACCCACATTAAAACGACCTGTAAGGTGCCTGTGTGGGCTGTTCGGTCGCTGCCTGTGTTTGCTGTCCCCATGCAACACACCAGAGGAGACTGACAGGACGACGGTTGACGGCAAACAGTGTGATGACTTGTACACACACATTTCTGGCTTTCAGCCCAGGTGAATCATCTCAAACATTCAGCAAAACTCATCAAACATGCAAACTCAGAAGTAATCTGAAATCATAGGGAAACACACAGAACACTGTACCTGACAAACATAAGCTGGAGTGGTATTAGTAAAATAACTTTGGCTCCTTTCCCACCGAGCCTGTTAT
>JAOXYL010000039.1:6663163-6696709 GCA_028564955.1 Terapon puta | reverse complement strand
AACACTGTACCTGACAAACATAAGCTGGAGTGGTATTAGTAAAATAACTTTGGCTCCTTTCCCACCGAGCCTGTTATATTTGAGCCTCCGGCCCTCCGAGACTCTCGCAGAAAGCAGCTCGGCATTGTGGGTGGTGCGATAGAAACCCGACCTCGCTCCTTGCAGATGTTGTGGTTTGAGCTCCTGCAGCTGCTCGCAGACACGTCGGCTGCCACGGGGCTCGCACTTGCACTTAATGTCACTCCTTCTCCTCTCCCCGGCCCATTTACATTGTCACATGGTGTGCAGATAGAGGTCGGCGATTAGAGGCTGCACGAGAAAGGGCACAATTACAGTAAACCGCGGGCTGGAGAAAAGCAGGTGCCACTCATAAAAAAAAACACACACACACACACACACAAAAAAGTGGATGACAGGTGGATGACATGGTGAAGACTGCAGAATATCCAGGCGAGATGCCTTTTCGCACAGGAATGCAGTGGAGGGGAGGCAGGCTGGTACCTGGCTTTGTTGATAAGCTGAGCATTAAGAGAGAGAGAAGGAGGAACAAAAAAGCCTTTCTGTCCATCCCCAGCCCGTCACCATACCATTCCTCTCCGGACCTTATCTCGGAGGCTTCAAATCTGTATACAAAAGCTTTGTCTTACAACACCGAGGATGAGGTTTTGTGATTTTACATTTCCCAGATTTGTTTCTGTACCGTGTTTAAAAACACACAGAGGTCACTCATCAGTCTATCTGAAGGGTCGTTTTTTTTTTATATTATCAGAATGGACATATATAGATTTTTTTTTTAAAGTAAGTCTAACACACCATGGCAAAGAAATACATACCAATACTTAGAGAGTAGAAAGCCTATGACCATGAGCAAAATGCTAACGGCAGCATGCTAACATCATCACACTACAGAGGGCAGCTGATTCATGTCACTGTCATGTCAATTAGTCTCGCAGGTATTTGTTTGGTAATAAATCAAAATATTGGGCGAACAGAATTCTGACCTGACGACGGCGAGGAAAAGTCTGCAGATCATCAAAGTGTATCCTGAGGTGTGAAACGTCATGGTAATCCAACCAAAAACTGTTGCGGTGTTCTCAGACTACTTTGCCGGACTGCCGCTGGCACACAAAGACGAGAGCAACAAATGTCTGCTATCGTGCTGCAAATCAGAAAATCAGGGCCTCATTTTCCTAGTTTTTTGCGCTGATGGTGCATGAAATATGTTAATATTAGTCAAAAAGAAAATGAGATAAAAATACCACAGCAATTATGTTGAGCTATAACAGAAACATTATCCTAATGACCTCCAAAGTTTGACACATACTACGAAGCAGAATGTCCTGCAGTGAGGAAGAAATACGACTGTGCAGCACGGAGCAGGGTGGAGGAGCCCAGTGGCATCTTAAATGGAGTTATAGTAAAATTGATGGAAAAGCGAGAAGCCGTGGCACCTCCGGGACCGGGCAGACTGAAAGCTGACTCGCTCGTCTTTGACGTATAGATCACCGGAGCTTTGCACTTTTGTTATTACGCACATAAATTACACAGGCGGTGCGGCGCACACTCGTCGAAGCGTTATGTCTCACCGGGGAACCGAGACAAATAAGTTGCGAGTAAGTAAGTAAGTAAATAACACACAACAGCGCATCGGAGGATTGGAGCGGTGTGAGATTAAAGGTCGTTCATCTCGAGATGGCCATTTAATGCAAACACACTCAGCCCCTTTGTGTTGTACATTATTGACTGCATGAGCGATCGATTCAAAATAATGGTTGGAGTCAGAGGTCAACCGTAACAGGATGTCCACAGATGTTTAGCTGCAGTTTTCTTCACCCGTGTGTTTCTCCCATTAGTTGTTTAACATTAAATGGAATATACATTACATTTTTGCCTCATTATATCATTCAGAATTTGTAAATTGCGTGTGGGTATGATAAAAAAAAAATATTTCAGTGTTAAATTGGTAAGGTTTAAATAATAATGCAGATCAAGTTGATGTAATGACAACAGTTTCATTTTTAAGATTGCGGTCATACACCTTTTTAAGCGAATGAGTCACCTCAGACAGATTGTGATCACAAGTTATTTTAATGCCACATTCGGCTGAATAATCTAAGCCAAACTGATCTTTCATGACAACGGGGTGTAATGGTGGAGCTCTGTTCCCAAACCATAAACACTGAGCTGTCACGGGGAGAGGAAGACACGCACATTAATTTGTATTTATTGAACCGGTTAATGAACTATTCATGAAAATACCAATATTCAGCGTTTGCTTCATTGCTCCTGGTGAACATAAAGTCCTGCCATCAAGCGGGCTAATTAAAATCACAAATCAAAATCTTCCGGTTTTAATGCTTTATTAGGGTTCATAGATTAAACTTTATTCCTTTTGTTGACATGCTGAATAAAGACATAAATGTCACCATCTGGCGTGTGAAGCAGTAGACACTAATCCCCGATTCACTTCTCGGTGAGAGAGTTTGAGCAGATAGAAAAATGCATAAATCCCTCAGGTGGAGCTGACGTGATGAAATTTGATGTAAATACAGATCCATGAAAGTTTCTGATACTGTAAACGTTGCTTATTGCCTGGTATAAAACTTGTTTTTAACTATGGTAGTGTCAGTTTTGTGTGGTTCTTCAGTCCACAGTTCACAGAAACACTTCATTAGATATTTGGTGGTTAACCATGAAACCCACCACTGGTGCAGTCAGTAGGCAAAGAGTTTATATTCTCCAGTATCATGACATCTGGATGGATTGGCACAAAATATGGTAAACCACTCATGTTCCCTTCTGGAGGAGCTGCAATAATTCATGCAATAATTCATCCATCACACATTAAGAAATATTAAGAACCCTTCTCAGTATAGTCTTATATAATTCAACAGCAACACAAGGTGTTCCTGAAAAAGGATCGGCTAAACATCAGCATGTCAGCGTTGCCCCTGCGAGCACGGCTGTGTCAAAGTGTGGCCTCAGGAGCTGCTGGCAGGGCTCTGGACTCTTGTTAGGTCATGCAAAATGACTTAATGCATGGAAAAATTACGGACTCACTGTGGGGAAGTGACCTCTCCATGTGACATTTATTACAATTTCACATCTGTTACACCGTTCAAAATGCAGACATCTGGATATATAACAACCCTGAGAATAAGATGGAAAAATCTGGGTGTGCACGGAGGTATGTGACAGCCGGGGAGACTGAGTGACATGAGCTGAAAAACCCTTTTGCGCGTTTGTATCTCAGTTTTAGTCGCATTTCAAAATCTTGTACGTTTCTTTTTCTGTGGAGAAGAAATGCAAATCACACCAAGGGATGAAAGTCAAATCACCAAAATAGGGAGGCAGATATTTTTTAACAACACACACCTTCAGATAATGATAGGTCTCTTCTTATTTTGGACACAGCGCGCACTTCGCTTCACGGCGTTCTGCGAGCGGGGCCAGGTTGAGGCTAAATGGCAGCGCTCATTCCTGAGCTCGCTGTGCCAACGAGAGAGGCTCGAACACATTTCGCGTTTGACCTTCCAGCGTCTGTGTATCTCCTCTCTCACACAGAGGATCGATCGCCTCTCCAGTTAAGCTTTTATTGCTGATGATGGGTCAGTGGGGGTTGTTTGTTATTCGGTACTATACGCCCCCACCCTCACACCTACCATTCGCCCTCCAGACATCAATATTCCCATGACCCACAACCCCACCACTCAGCCACTTAGGCCAGGCCAGACTAACGCAACTTTGCATAATCAATATCTTAAATAAAAAAAAAGGGAAAGTCAGCACAGGGATCTGGGTCTGGACACCTCCTAACCACCACCCACCGCCCGCTCCCCCCCGGGCCCCCCTCTCGCTTTGAATACCTCCTCGCTGTTTGCACTGGGAGCAGCCGATTGAGAATCGATAGCAGAACTCGCCGCTGCTCGGAGGCTGACAAGGACAAGAGACAAGGACATCTCGCCAAATGAAGATAATTCAGCGGCCCCGTCTTATCTTTGTGTTCCTGTCTTTTTTTTTTTTTTTTTTTTTCTTTATCTCATTTGACAGTGAAACAACACGCGGACAATCCGAGACACGAGGCTTCCTTTTATCCCCGCGCCTGCAACACAACAGGTTGGCCGAGGTTTCGCCTCAGCTGGATGTGTGAGATTTCGAGCTTTTCTGCCAGCGGTGACCTTTCCGAGGAATGATTTTTATTTTTTTACCCTGTCTGATTTCTATTGAGGCCAGGCAGGCAAGTGGCTTTTAAAATGCTGCCCTTCATGAGGTTCAGCTAAGAGGGTGGTCACCTGTGACTTGACTGACAGATAGTGACGGCCCATGGGGACCCAGGAGGCAGACTGAAGGGTGGGGGGCTGTCTGTTAGTTTGGAGGATGCTCCTTTTTCCGCCCCCCCCCTTCCCTTTCTTTTGTGCTGTGTGTGAGATGCGACTCCCCTGTGAGTGAGGGGGAATTTCAAAGCGCCTGCAGAGGAGAGATGAGCGGCGCAGATAAGCAGTCCAGGTGAGCGAGCTAATCCTGCCGTTACGCCTCGCAGGCACACAACACAATTGAGATTTCCTAACTGGCTGACAAGACCAAATGCAAGCCTATTGAATTTTCCCTTTATTCGCCCTCCTGAATGCTCAGCGCCTGAGTGCTGGTCAATAATTTATACATCCAACTTTTTGGTAAAGGTGGAGTTCAAGGTATTGAACAAAGGATTACAAACAGCAGCGACTCTCTTACGATGCAGAAACAGAATTTTCTCAGCTTTATGAATAATTCCCTGCAATCCTTTTTTTTTTTTTTTTTTTACATTAATCCTGCAGGAGCGCAAAATCAAAACCATTGTTTCAGGGAAGCAGATGAATATTGACATTTGATATTTCGCAAGCAGTAAGTACATGCTGACCTACACGCACGCAGTCAATACAGCACGCCCCCCCTACAGACCCCCTCCACTCCACTCCTCACTCCCTCCCTCAATCTGAGCAGTGCCAGCTGTGCTCTGGGCAAACTCAACCCTATTCTGGGTAACGTGATCCTGACCAGGGTGGCACTCACAGCAGGGGAGCATCTGCTGCGGGACCGCCGGAGCAGGACAACTGCGTCCCAGTCAGATGCTATTATTCGTGACGAGCGGCGAAATCTGCGTGGTTGGGGATGACCGTCACTCCCCGAGCGGAGGAGAGACGCTAATGTTCGCTCCCGCAACTGCTGACACAGTCAAATATTAGAAATCAATACTGCCTGACTCTAAGCTTCTCCATCTGGTTAGAGTAGATTTTCAACCTATCGGACTGGGACTAACTTTACTGCCTGTCAGCATATTTTGCAGCTAATAAAATTCCAACACGTCATCGCAGAGTTGGATCGGCACCACGCGTCTGTTTGCCGCAGCTTGTTTTTCTTTTCGGCCTCTGCTGCTGACCGGGCCTCCGTCCACCGACGCTTCTCCGCATTTCCCCCCGCCGTGCCAGAGTCATTTGGCGCCTCTCTTTAGTGGTCGAGCTCTTGATCGCAGCCTCCACGACGCACCCTGGAATCCTCATCCATCTGAAAACAGGCAACACTTTTCGCCTTGTGCCAGTGTGAGCTCCCATCTGCTGTCCTGGCATTGCGCGCTCACATCTAGATTAACTACCTCATCTCTCTGTGCGCAGCTCCCGGCCAAACCCAGAGCTGGTCCGCACATGGTTATCCAGGCATTTTCACAGGCCCGACCTGATGGGGGAGGTCAGGAGCGGGCCTGGTAACGTGACCTCCGGATTCATTCATGAAGCGGTCGGGCTCGGATGAAATTGCTTCATAATCTCATGTGCACCGTTTGCTGACACAGAGGTGGTGCAAAAATAAAAACATTTTTAACAACTGGTGGCAACTCCCTCAAAGGTGAGTCCTGTGGGAGGGAAAAATGTATCCGGAAAAAGAGGCGGACAGAGCGGCCTTACCCAGGGTTCGGTGCAGCTGCATACCCACCAGCCCCTGGAGGACATGATAGATTGGACCACACTCCAGCAGCTGGGCTAGAGGTTTATGCAGGAAGTAGCAAACAAATTTAATTGTTTTTCTCTCCGTACCCAAAAAGGCTTATGATTAATTATTCAGCCGGTCCTTTGCCGTCCCTGCGGTGAAAGCAACATCTGTCATTTATTTAAAGCACAGCAACTCACAGGGAATCAAGTCACAAACACATTATGGCTTCATGTTTCCATTCGAAAGTCTTAGCACACCTGCTGTTTACAAAATAAAGGATGAAGAAGTCTCATAGAAAAGATTATCTTTGTTTTCTCCCGCGGGAGCTCAACACGCGCATGATCCAAAATTAGCTCTCTTTCCTTGGTCCAAGCCTGGAGAGCAGGTTCACTGCGGTCCATCTTTTTTTTTTCTTCCCATATCAATTTTAACGCTCATTGCACAAACTGGGAGCTCCCCTTGGAAATCTTTTACTTACATTCCTTGTCTCTCTAATACATCTCTTAGATGTGGATGTATTGCATTGCTAATGCTTTTAATGGAATCCATATTTTAGGTTTGCAGCAAGATTTGAGGACTTTCACTCGGAGACGCAGTTTTTCAGAGTTCACTTGAAGGGCAGATGCAGTAATTAGTTGAAATGTGCCAAGCAGGCCATGTGTGCATAGATTCACATATCAAACAGTTATCTTCCAAACTTCAAGAGTCTTTTTTTAGTGCAACATCTCCTCTTTGAGCCTGCCTGGTTTCTGTGGTGGAGGGAGAGTAACGCAAACATGAAATTTCATACTCAAAAAGGCCGTAACTTTTAAAGATACCACTTGATCTGACTATTGAAAAGAACACATTTTCATACAGAGCGGGGACTGCTCATCTGACACGTTTTGGAGAAGCTTCACTTCATATGCAGAGAGAAGCCGTAAATTTATAGTGGAAAATAACTTTCAAAATATAGTCAAGTAAGACTTGTATTAAACAAATAGTTTTTACGAGTTTGATGGGAAGACTGATACGATTCTGCACAAAAACAATAAAGTGAGATCAGTTAGCTTAGCCTAGCATAATGGCTCTGCAAAGGATCAGGATCTCTTTTAATTGTACAAAATCTTATGTGCAAAAATGACAAGCTGTACGTTATTTGCACATTTGTATTTATTGAACCGGTTAATGAACTACTCATGAAAATAGTGTAATTCTTTGGACAGAGTAAGGCTAGTCGTCCCCCTGCTTCATGTCTTTATACTGAGAAGAGATAACCTCCCCGCTCTAACTTCATATTTACCAGACAGCAGTAGTGAACCTCTCGTTTAACACTCCGCAAGAAAGAAAATAAGCATCTCTTTCATATTTCCCCAAGATTCTATTAAATCTTATTGATAATTATCTGCCTGTGTTTAATTTTATTAAACACAGGAAGATAATCCGAAAAGAAGTAAAATTTTAAATCACTGCTTTTGCTCAAGAACATGCAATAGAAACATGAAAAAGAAACAATACACACATATCGCTTATTTTTACAACTACATTTATTAAAAAAACAAAACAAAAAATAGAACAAAAACAAATAAAGCAACCAGTGTCCCACCAGGGATCTGACAGTTTACGGAGAGAGACATTTTAAAAGCATACAAACCAGCAAACTGTAATCTAGCAGCATCCAAATGTTGGAATCTCCAAAATCATCATTTATATATTTAAATATATAGTTGTTTTTTTGCCCTGGCAAGCTACACACTTTACAACATACACAGAGCTTTATCTCTCCTTAGTGCAGAAAAAAACCCAAAACAAATACCCTTAATAAAATAAACAACTTTAGGTTAAATAAGCTTAAATAATAGTGTTAAATACAAGACACTTCTGTGGCAGATATGTACAGAAATAAACACATTTGGCATTGTAAGTGTGGTTCACTGGCGCTAGCTCTAATGCTTTAGAAACCACTGCATAAGAACACATTTTGCTGTGATAAACTACACCAAACACGCGCACACACACACACATACACACACACATGCACGCGCACACACACACACCATTTTATATCAGTGAGCCACAGACAAGGCATGTGTTTATAAAAGAGAATTAAAAGCAAAGAGAAACAATCCATTTACAACCAAGAGTTTTAGGCACAGTCTCTTCCTGTTTTATAAATACATGTCAAGTACGACTGCTTCGCGACAGGAACTCTTCACGTTTGTGCTAACTTCTTTTATTTATTTACTTTTTTTTTTAAACACAGTTTCGTAACTACCACTTCGTTATTGCTAGGACATTGTGACAGTGAATGGAAACTACTGACAAACGTGAGTAGGGAAAGCACCTTTAAACATCAAAATTACTGCCATGTGACCCTACGATTACAACACTGAAGAAAAGGACAAAAAAAAAAAAGTGGAATTCATTCAGAGAACAGAAATGGCCCAGAAACATCAAACCTTAAAACTTTTGTGACTTTGGGAACCAGAAATCCAGAAATAAAAGGGTCTCAGTTGAGCTACATTCATTTTTCCCCCCACTGTATGCTTCAAGACCGCCACATGTGGATTCCTCTTGGTGCAAGCAGACAGTAAGTACCACTTCATTATGTCCAGTACATTCCTCCCCTCCTCTCCTCACCCTCCCTACTTTCCTGTGTCTGTGAAGGTCGGCACAGAAACAGCTGTGTGACAGTGTGCGCAGTATGATACAGTACAGCTGAGTATACAGTACAGTAGACTGACGGGACATACGTAGGTAGATTATATGTTGACTACAGTAAATGAGCTTTACATTCCACTACTGTAAGAAGATCCCAGGGACTCGGGCGGGGGGCCCCGGGGGTTGCCTTTTTCGATTCCTCTCCAGTGCCGGAGATGAGGAGGTTTCCCAAGAGTGTCGTTTGCCGGGTCGGAGAAACCGTTAACGTCAGAAACAGCCCTGCACTTCAGACAGAAGAGGATCCCAAAACTAAGGTCCAGATCAAGGTTTCAAGTCCCTCCATTCAGGGCTGCACTACAGTCTCCTAAGCAGGGGCTTTTTAAAGAGTCTTGATTACTCTGGGGGGCCGTAATGGTTTGTTTGAAAGTTTGTTTGCCCGTGGATCATCTGGGAGTCTTAAGTAGGAGTTGAGTGGGTGCCCAGGAGGAGTGAAGGCCATCTCCCTCATTTGCTTTCTCTCTCTCTCTTTCTCTCTCTAGCTCTCTCTCTCTCTCTCTCGGTCTCTGCAGGTCTCTCTCTCAGGGTTTCTTGTCAATGGTGTGAAAGAACCACTCTGTGAACTTCCTGAGCTGAGCCGCCGCCGTCTGGCTCTCCTCCTGCAGTCGCATGTTGTCCTGTCTCAGGTGTTGCACCTCCTCCTGCAACATCGCTTTATCCTCTTTCTCCTGGAAACACACAAACATGCACAATCAACACCAGGACATGAGGCGCACACACAATCACACACACAAAAAAAAAGACACAAAAGAGGTTGATAAAAGCCCTCGCTATTACGAGAACATCCGTCTTTCGTCAGCGCTGTGTAAATGGGAGGCATTAACATGGCAAAGCAGCCTTTTCTCTGCCCTGATAAAAGTGCATTTCCTCTCTCCATTTTAAGCACATTAGCAAAGATGGGGAAACGCTGGGCTGGGAAACAATAAGGAAAGGAAGCAGGATATTGAATTAAGTGGACGAGTTTGTGTTACACAGACCTCGGGGCACCCATTGCTCAGTGCCCATCCTCCTGGGCCGTGTGACACAGGCGGCCGCTGTTTGCTGACAAAAGAAAGGGGACGAACCCACGGTCAAGATACTGGTTTGATATCTGCGAACTTACCTTCCTGAGGTCGTGCTGCAGCTGCCTGAGGATCACTTCCAGCTGGTTGACTTTGCCAGTCAGTGTGGAGGGCGAGCTGCTGTTGGGACACACGCAAGAGGATCTTGTTGAGACTCGCGTATCGCATAAGTAACACATCACAACAGCTTCTTCCGTCCTCTTTAGTTACTGTTGCTACGAGCTTTCTGTTCTCCCACTGCTAAATATGCAGTTTACAGTGATAACAGAAGCAGATTTACCATGTCAGCTCTTAGCCCTCCCATTTCTAGCAGACGACATCAGATTTTAGGGGCTGAAAAGATGACGCCGACGTAATCAGCTTTAGCGAGTTAGCGTAAGCCAAAGCGACAAACCAGTAAAAGGGTCTTAAATGCGCGCATGATGGTAACATACTTGGTATCATGGTGGGGTTGAGGTACAAGGGGATGTGTAAATATAAGAGGGGCACTGTTCATGTATTGCAATGTAGAGATAGTAACACCTAACACAAACAAAAATGTAGTTAAAATGTTACTTGTTCTACATAATTCTTGAATGGTTTAGATGCTTTCTATTTAAAATGTATTTGTGCCAGCAGCAGATTTATGCTTATGGAAAGGATTTAAAGATGCCAAATAATGGATGAGTTTAGAAAAGTAACACTATAAGAGGTTTAGGTGGAATTTCTGTTTTCAGGTGCCTAGTCCTGGTTGCTAAGCTGTGACTCAGGAGTGGGCTTTAGCGAACAGTCATTTAGCTCACTCGCTGCTGCTGCAGTGGTTGGTGATTGTGCGTTTTGTCTGTAAAAGCCTACTCTGATTCCAGCGCCGCTCCCTCCGCCTCCACCACCCGCCTGGTCAGCTCTCTCGAGATCTGCAGAGCCTCGGCCCGCTGCATGTCCGTCATGGTGCAGAAAGACGCCACGCGCTGGTCTGGAGGCAGAACAGGTGACGCGTCAGGTCGTAATCAGATCTCGACATCAAAAGCAGGGAATGTGCTCGGGCAATGCATTTCATGGTAGCAACATGCAGCTAAACTAGAGCAGAACAACACGCTCGCATGCACACACTCCTGACAGGACGGGGCCATTCACTCATGTTTTGTATGAATGAGCGGTTCTGGTTGAAGCGCTGCTGCAAAGCCACCAGAGGAAGTCCTCCCATACTGAGAGATCTATAACCAGACAATAAGGGACAAGGCGGTAAACAGAGCATTTCTAGGCTATCACAGATAAAGTCAGTCCCTTGAGGGTTGCTCCGGAGCCCTCGCCCCTCTGAGCTTCCTCTGACAGCTGTTTGGCTCATAATGGGCTGGATCCCAGGGAGCTGTAAGGCACCAGTCATGCTTGTTTTACCATATCAGACCCTTAAGCTTGCTCAAAGCCCCATGGAAAACCCAAACTTGGCATGTTACACTTAGGGACTGCTCAGTTTTGAGGCGTAATGCTCTTTTCTTTAGAAACCACTCTCTCTCTCAAGCCCTTGGTCTGAGACTAAAGATAGGAGGATCTGCATATTCATAGAAAAGATTAAGGAAACCCTTCCATTAATTTAGCCCCCAAATGAAAGCTAATCCACTCCAAGACAAAAGCTGATCGAGCCTGGAGTCGGCTGTTCAGACGATGCGGGAAAGGGAGACCAAGCTTTAATTTACATATGAATGAACATTTTGCTCATATTCGATGGCTGCATCAGAAAGATTAAAGACTTCTAGGAAAGCGGTGACAGGCGCGGAAAAGCTGCTTGTCATTTTTTTCTCATGACCTGGTGTCCAGATTTACTGGACAAAGGGGTGAAAACAAAAACAGATTACGCCGACAACTCGACAATCTATGTGAGTGAACATGCTGTTCTGTACGCATCTGTGAGGGAATATTAAAAACATATCCAATAGTTGACAGAGGCAGCTTACAGTGATTGCACCGAGAGCCTTTTGTTGCTGAAACGTACCAAAGCAATTTTTAATTCCATCTGCTTCTACTTTCAGAAGTCATCGGGGCACTGTGATTTTGTGGATGCAGAAAGCCAATCAGAACTGTCTTTTTGCATCATGAATACGACGAGTCTCTCAGGATCCCCATGACCCAGGTTACGAATGCTATAAATGCTTTACATCTCTGGCAACCTCCTCCTCCACTGGCTCTAACCAGAGCTGGTTGAACATACATGGCACAATGGCAGCCTGGAGCCACTTTCTGCTCGGCAACAAGGCCCCAGTTTACACAGCGCTTTTCTGGGCCAGCCAGGCTGCCGTGACAACTGCCTTCTTGCTGCCAGTCAGACTCTGCATCATCTCCACTGATTCCAGTCGTGCTAAATGATATGCTGCAGGCTATGCAGCGGGGAATGAATCAAAGAAGAAACTCTACAGAGGATTCATTAATTATGACAAATGAATGGTCACATGCTACATTGCCAGATCGCTGGTCTTGGGGTCAGACAGAGTTCAAGTGGAAAAAAAATACTCATGACATGTTAGCGTTTCCGTGATAAATGGCAGTCACACGAGCATGAGAGTGGTTGAAAAAGTGCTTAAACTGGGGGGGAAAATGAACACAAGTGACGATGCTGACCAATGAAGTGGCAATGCTAAGTAACTGAAAATAGAGCGTGACTGAGTGAAGAGACGGATTTCAGTTTTAACAGGAACAAATTACTCATGTTGTTCAGAAAGTTCCCATTCATTTATGTGAGCACGCACAGCCTAAAAATCACAAAATCACTTTTACAGTCCGGTGCCTCCAACAACCGCAGATGCTCTAAAGCACAAACAGTCATTCAAACAGTTTATAAAAACCAAGAGTTCACCTGAAAAATGAAGATTTCTATTTCTGAGGAGAGAATCTGCTACTTTGGACCAGATTGTGTCGTTTTGTGAAGAAAAAAAAATCAAACATCTTCAAGTGGACAATATTCAGACTTAATGGACAAAAGGCCAAGAGAGGAGCTGAAATTACCCCAAACTATCAACCCAGGAGCTTAATAGTAAAAGGCGTTGCTGTAAGAACTCTCCCTGAGTGGCGACTTGCGGGCTTTATGGTGTGAAAATTGCCTCCATGTCAGTGCTGCGAAATGATGGCTCATTTTTCCAAAGTTACAGTGCTTGATGGGAATCACAATGAGGCTCAGAGCAGAGACGCAAAAAGCAAAAGGATTCCCACAAGTCACCTCCTGTAGCACTTAGGAGACACTAGAAGAGACACAAACACAAAGCACGCACAAACCTGCGCATTCAAGCCAACTAGTTTACAGACAGACACACACGCGCGCACACAAACACACGCATACACACTGAGCAGCCAGGGGGGGATGGGGGTTTGTGGGGGCTGGGTTACACGAGGTGCCAGCAGCTTCAGCTAGGCTGGTTACCTTCGAAGGCTCTTGCTGCGTCAACCAGGTGAGACCAGTCCAGGCCCGAGGCAGTGTCTGGGAGGGGCATGAGGCCCGGGTCGCTGAACTTGGACCTGTCCGCCAAGGAGCCGTCAGAGAACCAAAACTCATCTGCAGAGACAGGCGGGCACTCAGATCAGTGTCTAGGCCTGGCCTGAGTTTAGGGCTAATCTCTGAGTTGCCCATCAGTTTGCAGGAGGGGTTTGGAGAGGAATGGAGAATCGTTGGGGGGAGGGGGGGGTGAGGGGGAGCCAGGATACTTTGGACTAGTCTCTGCTGCTAAAAGGGTAATTTACTTAACTGCAGCCCTGCACGTCAAAACAGCTCGAGTCTATGCTAAGTAAAGTAGCTCCTGTCCAATCGTACCTTCATCTGAGTCCAATCCTAATCTGGATGCACCGAAATAACAAATCCCCACAAAGTGTCCAAACAATTTAACTTTGAAAAGTTTTGTCTATATGTGACAGCACGATAGGCTGAAGTCACATTAAACCATCTCTGCATAGCACTTGCAAGGCGCTGTCTGAGAGGCGATAAATGACTTGTCTAAGTGAATGTCTTCATGTTTCAATCAATATCTCCTTTCCCTCCCCTCTGTCTCCCCCTCCCTCCCTCTCTCCCTCCCTGTCAACCCTGAAAGACGAGGAATGCAATAAACAAGCTCCCATTCTGCAGAGAGGCATTTAGAGAGGCCTGAGTGGAGAAGCGGAGAAGAGACAGAGAGAGCTTGAGGTGATGCTGACGCTCTCCTTTCAATTTAGCCAGCGTCTTGGAGCTTGAGTGATTCACTGTTTACCAAATTGGGCTGTTTCAGTAAGGGAAAGAGAGAGAGCCTGTGTTCTCAACTACCCTTCAAAACAATCAGGAATCCATCAGGTTGACAGCCAGAGGAGGCCAAAGAGAGAAACGTCTTTCCAAAAGCCATTTTCTATCAGACGACGGCAGCCGGAGACGGATGAGGAACGGTATGGAAATGAGACAGGAGGGACAGAGAGGGGAGGCAGGCGGGGACTGTCATGAGTGAATGAAACATAATGTATGACAGACATTGTGACACTCCTGATGGAAAAAAATAGGCATGTTCATGTCACAGATCTTGAGGACCTGCAGCGGCGCAGGACACGTCACACTTCTTATCACTAATACATATTCAGTGGAAGCTGGGAGAACAGTAGAGAGGGGACCACTAGCCCGCAGTGACAGGTGTCTGCTTAATGCAGGCGGGGCGGCAGGACCCTTGCAAGTTGCTCGCCGCCCCAACCAGATCCAATTAGTGGTCTATATTGAGGAGTGTTGCTGCAGTGAGTACCAGTTGTGCTAATGATATTGGTAGGAGACAAGTGGCTCTTCAAACAAGTATCTATATCCTGGCTCTTATCTGGTGCCAGAGAAGAGCAATGATAATCCAAGAGCGACATGCAGAGAAAGTCTACATTAGCCTTCCTGTCACTAAGAGGTATTTTAATAAGACAGTGCCGTGTTCTGTTTATTTTCTTTAAAGCACCTTCTCTGCTGTATCCTTGGTGATGTCAAGTACTGTATGTATTTTCAAGTGTTTCTTTTTAGCTAGTCTAGCGATAGATTTGCTGTTTGCACTCACTCCGTAGGTTGGATGCTCCCTGGTTGTGGATCATGCGAGGCGGCAGCGTGCTGTGGTAAGGTGGGGTGGTGCTGAACAGGATGTCGTTGGGCATGGCTTGGTCCAGCATGGAGCTGTGCGAGCTGGCGTAGGACGAACCCTTGCGGTTGCTGCACACGCTCTCGTCCGATAGTGTCCGGTAGAGGGAGCGTCTCGGTGACAAACTGCCCACTGCTGACACCTGGGAGGAGGAGAAGGGGAGCAATTTCAAGAGGTAGTCACAACAATGCAAATGACCTCCAAACCCACGGCGATGGCCACGTTGTCTGCACCTTCCACTGTGCTTTGTCTTCCCTCGGCACAGCAGGTTTACATGAGCGGGCAGCTGGGCGAGTGAGGGGGGAACATCGGGGAGCAGTGTCAGGAATCAATTACAGTCTCTGCTCTCAGGAAAATGTAGATGGATTGAACACAGCTGGAGAGTGTCTGGCAGAATGAGGAAAAACGGGGGACAGGGCTTGTGGAGGTGGTGACAGAGGTCACTGCACTGAGGCAGCCAATTGTCACTGAGCTTAATATGAGAAACTACACAGAGCAAAGAAGACTTGGTATAGGTCACACCATGGGAAAGACAAGCCTGGTTGGTACACCAAGTCTATGTTCTGTGCTTACTAAAGACAACTGTTTGAAATCTAAATTTAATTTAAAAATCATGTTTCTTTGAGAGGCCATAGGAGGTGTGAGTCCCCTTCACCCCAAATATCTACAGCGGAAGTGGTGAATGCAAAATTGGCATGACCCATTGAGTAGCAATGGCCACATTTTTGGAAAATAAGCCAGGCTGAAGAATTTTTCTTGACCTCCAACATGTACTTTTACCCACAGACTGTAAAACAGATAAATGGGTCTATTAAAAACTCATCTTATTTGGATAATTCAGTTTATATTTTCTTTGCTGTGCTTGTTTAAAAACCAGACAAAGACCCAGTGAACAGTTCACTGAAGTAGAGAGCATAACGTACCCATACGTATATGTTGTGTTAGCTGCTTTCTATGTACCCTCTAAAACATGATTCATATTATGAAGAACATAAAGATGTATAGAGGCTAAAGCAAGGCAATGCAGGGGTCAAAAGGCAACATGGGGTCAGGATGAACAATCACAAAAGCTGTGAGGATCTGAAAAGCAGCATCTTCCCGAGGGCATGTCTTCTGTGCATAGAGGCCTTATACACACTGTGCAGAGTACCACTGCACAGATTCTCTAGTTTCATAACCGTGGCCAGAATTTTGACAGGATGATCTCTTGTTTAAACACACAAAACCACAAAGGCCAGTCCAATCCATCATTGTCCCTTTTGGCTTACATAAATATTGCAGGAGTGACATCAAAAGTAGCCACAAATGCTATGCGGGGCACTTGGCCAGATGGGTAAATGTCTGCCTTTGGCTTTGCAGCTGTAACCAACACTAGACTGGTAACCCCGCAAGCCAACACCCAGCCATCTCCATTTCAAAGATGGATCCCCTCACACAAATCCCACCGTGAGAACTTAACAGACACGTAGTACATCTTAAAAGCGGTGATATATTCTGGAATTCAAAGTACCATATGTACATACAGCTTCCAAAGAACATCACAGAGGCTTTAACTTAACAAGGTTGTTTCTTATTGCAAGTTTTCCCACCCAACTTTACAAGATTAGACTCCATAAGGTTCTTGTTCATCAAAACAACTTAAAACAGGATTTGCCGCTCTCTCATATAAAGCAAAAATAGCACAGATTTAGAGCTTGAATGAATAGAGTCACGGTAAATGAAACCATTTGCAATAGAGCTTAATGTTTGTTTTTTTTTCAGAAGCCATCTATTTATTACATCTGCAGCATCAAATCAGGCTCTCTGAACACATCTTGGCACTGGTTAACTGAACCTGCTGTGCAGAAAATACTGTATTAATCAAACCTGCGAGATTATGGACTATTTTGGTGTGTCTAAATCCACCTCAGCTGGGAACAACACTCACAGTGACTCTGGGCTGTAACGTGTTTGAATTATTTTGTACAGCAGCCGCTCTCTTATCAGTTGGGGCAGCAGGGACACATCCACCTAGATTTTTCCTGATTTCAGTGACCGCTTTCCTCGCTGCCCGTTCTGAACAAAGACAACAACCAGCATTGGAGCCCTTTGACGTGCCACTTGGGAGGATGTGTTGGATAACCACCTATTCAGATGTTTTTTTTTTCTTTCCCACAGGAGGTTCAAAAGAGAAACGTTGTGGGAGAATAAGCTGTGAACAGCCTTTCCTTTACGTCAGCCACACAATAGTCAGCCTGACGGTGGAAGGGCGTCCCAGTGGACGCGGCGGCTGGCAAGGAAAATCTCTCTGCACCTGCTCACTTGTACAAAGGCATCGGGTGAATACCGGAAGTGACACACAAATTAACCTTTACCTTACACTCTGTTTAATTACTTGGGAGATTAAACAAGTCAGATTGTATTAAATTAGAAATACATCAATTATGTTTCCAATGTTGTCATTTGTGTAATTTGATTCCTTTACGTGCAAGCTAATGGCTGAAAACGTGAGGTCTTAGTGAAGTTGCTCCCAGAAAAGAACAGTATGCGTTCATTGGGATCAGATGTGTATATGGTTGGACTGTCTGGCTCTGTGCCGTCCCCCATGCATCTCTCCCAGATTGCTTTCCCACACACTGCATTATCGCACTGAATCAGACTGGAGAGTGAGACTACAACAAAGACTGTGGTCCTCTTTGAATCTGACAAGCGGCACTGTGCACCTTTGTGCTGGTTACTGCGCTTTCCTTCTCTGTGGGAAACAAAATAGCATCAAATGAAGTGAAATCACAGCGCAGGCCTGGTGCACCTGCTTTCATTTTAGACAGACACTGGCGCTGGCTGTTTCCCGTGTAAGCACCGCATTTCATATCCTGTAAGCCCAGCAAGACAAACTATGATCGGTGCACTGAGATGCTTCATGTGAGGGACAAGGCCTGCCTGTGCCGGAGGACATGCCTCGCTTCTGTAGGGAAGAAGTGCATTTATATTAGAATTGAGCTGCATCCAAAAATAACCGATTTGTATGTCTCCAGGGTCCTTTGCTGGTAGATAATGGATGGGGGATGGGGCATGGCACGTGGGGAACTGGAGATGCAATTAATAGAGTCTGCAGGACCCAGGAACATCAAACATCGATGCACTTTCTGCAACTCCCTGCCTTTAATTCATGATATCCCGACTGAGCAAAGCCAGGCCCCGCTATAAATTAAATTAACCAAACACTCTGTGCCAGTCAGTGAGGACAGAAAGGGTCTTGTGTCAGGAAAGATGGGCCCTATCAGCTGGGGCGCTCGGCAGCGGGGCCAGCTGATACGCAGCAGATGTTTGTCCTGCTTTTACTTGATTCCCAGCAAGAGGTTATCTGCTCTGGTTCCAGCCTTGTATGTACAATGCCAGTAAGTCAGCGTAGCAACATAGCCTTAGGGTTTGGAGTACATCTTTACAATCTCATGGAATCATGCAATCATTCATCACTTTACAGCTTCGACAAGTTCTGGGGGTCTGTGTAACACACATCACAATTATCATGTAATTTAAGGTTATTTGGTTTATCAGACTTCGTGACCTCACCTTCCGGCTCCTATCTTCTCCTGGAGGGCTGTCGGGCAGCATCATTTTAAGGTATTCTTCCTTTGAAAGTCTTTGCAGTGATTTTCCGTCCCGCTCAGCAGCCTGAAGCCGGCAGGCAGCCTCCTGCGCATACAGCTGCCTGTAGACAACACAGAGGGCACAGAAGAGCAGAGCTTGTCAGAATGGGCATGAAAGCCGCAACCTGTGAGGGAGGCCGTGGGCCATAACAGCTTGGGTCCAGCTATTTAAAAAATAATGTCAGTATCACACAAAGGGGTCAGGTGGATCCATCTTAGCATGCCAACATTGGGTGCCTCCATGCTAGTCAGGTGAACATGGGGTAAATGGGTTGAAGAAAGGAGCAAGGGAGGTGATTTGTTTCCAATCTCATACCACTCTGCCAAACCCATGATTAAAGAGACTGTGTAGAAAGCAGCCAAGCGCTGTGAGAGGTAGAAAAGGAAGGAAGGTGGGAAAAAAGAGGGTTTTGGACAGAAATTACATCCATAGACAAACAACAGAGTTGTGCAAACAACAGAGTAGTGTTCAGACAACAACAGAGGAAGACAGGAGAGCTGTTAGACAGGGAAAAGGTTGGAGAAGGACCCACAGGACGTAGCATGTTTCCTTTGACGGGTAGGGTATTTTCAGGGAACACTTACATGATTTTGACGGTGTTTAGAGGGGGCCGTGTATGTGACCGACCTGGCTGGTGAAGTTGTGTGGCTGTGAGACCTCTGCTATAAGTGAGCAGTCTGTGAGAACGACACACTGAGTGCTGCTGGCAGGGTGTTAGATGGCCTCAGGGGGATATGCTAGACGGCGAGACGATGAGACCACCTGGTTGCAACGGTTACCTAGAGACACTACTGCTGAGAGTTGCCCTGTTTTAAGCTTCGGGCACCATGGCAACCAAGCCTTAAATACATAGACGGGTACTGCAAATGTCCATGTGTGACTGCCAGATGCTTTCTGACTGATGCACAAGATCTCTAGTTCAAAAGCACTATTGCTGTATCATCCAGGAAAGAGAATTAACAGGGCTGTGTATACTGGTGGTTTTGAAGTGTAGGAGGGAAAAACCCCTTCTTTTCCATCTATATCCTGACTTAGCTCTAGTCCAATTTGTTCTCACATGATCGATCCATGATTACGGGAAGATTGGAACAACTGACCTTTGCAATTAAAGGTTATTCTACCACGGGGAAGCGTCTGTTCAAGGCTTCCACAGTTTAATAAATGTCTTCCCAAGTAAGGGTGTGAAAGATAGAACAATATTTTCATCCACCTGTTAGAGACACACATTTTAATACCAGAAATTTTGAAAAAAAAAAAGTTTAATATTGTATGCTTTTTTTCAGCTTGGCTGAGGTGGAAAGTTGGCACATTAAAAAGAGAAAATGTGATAAAGGCTGATAGAAACAGATCTTTTGACAAGCTATTAATGTCATCTTGCCAATCACTGTTTAAGGCTTTCACTCCTGCAGAGAGGCCAAAAAATAAAGAATTCTTAAGGGTGGGGGAGTCAAGGTGTACATAAACACAACAACTCCCTGGTTGGGGAGCAGACTGGGCTGCTTGTTACATATATCACCTTCCCTTTCATTCACCACAGCAGCTACTTAAAACACTGCAGGGAGGTTAAGATGAGACTAATTCATTCATCTCAGGTAGAAAGCTGCATGAAATAGCATGACGCATCACAGAAACTGGTGCTCGATTACATATGTGATGTTGTTACGGGCTCTTGAGTATATTTGCTTCAAGGTAATTGACAGAAAGGCACATTGAATTTTGTTTTCAGAAATTCACAAACAGGTTGATCAAAATCTGAATGAAAGATAACTAGAGGAATTCAGAGGGCGTGCTGGATGAATGGTGAATGCACTGGTGGACAGTACACAGCAGAGGGGTTCTGTCGGAGATACAGCAGAAATGTCACAGCCACTGATGCACAGCTGGTTGCTCTCCACGCACAGCATGTGCCACATGGCAGGACTAGCACTTCAGACCTGCCATGAGAGACGAGTGGGGCGGTGGTCTGGGACAAAGGAGGGGAGAGAGGGAGGGTGATGTGTGGGGGAGAGCAGGCTGGGTCACTTTGGGGCCACGGGGTTTGACTTTGACTGACTGTGTACCTTGAACGCTCAGACAGCATTTTAAGAAGGAAGGCTAACAAGCTCTCCGCTCCTCTGGAACAAGAAGCAGAAGCAAGAGAGAAACAGCCAGGGGTTAGGAGCAGCATTACACATCCCGCATTACACAGTGTTAAAGCAAATGAGAAAACTTTTTAGAGAAGGGGGGAGGGAAACTTCATTATGTTAGAACAATATCTGTGAGTAATATTAGGCCATTCATCATGAGGCACTGTTATGTAAGATGAAATAAAACTGCAGGAATATATAAACAAACAATGGGGAGCGTAACTGAATTACAGAGCTTTTTCATAAGTCGGCAGAAGATGACTTCAGTGCATGCGATCAATCACATAGCCCTTAAGTGGCAAATTTCACAGCCTAAATGAAATTATTTGGGAGCTAGAGCAGGGGGTTTCTTCCAGGGCAAATCTCACATTCTCTCCTCTAAAATAGACCCATAGCTTGCACACAAACACCTTCAAACAAGCACACACACAGACACACACTCACACACACACTCACACCATCAAAGCTGTGTTTCAATTTAACCATCAATGGCTCTCTGTTCTCTACAGCAAAGCATTTAATCATCAGACAGATACAGTCAGTCGTCACTGAGGAGATTACACATTCTCAACCTGGCTGAGCGACTGCATACATTCCTCTTCCTCTGAGATTTTTCCAGAGGCTATTGTGCGGCAGGTGTCCTTGGGCCGCATGTGTGACAGCAGTGTTGTTGTGTGTGCAGATCGTTGCTTGGCTCCCAGCAGAGATGCTGATCTGGTAGAGGCTCAGCCTGGCAGTCCGTGGGGACCTGGCTTCACGGGAGCGATCGATAACCACAAGTGACATGTGCCAAGTGTATTATGTCCGCGGCTTCATTGAGCTTATTTATTTTGTGCCTGTCGGCTTCAATCAAGGCCAGTTTATGCACACTGAGGAGGGTTGATGGAGGGGGAGGACGCCGTGGGGTGGCGGCAGTTGTATTGGAATGGGCCTGGCTCAAGTGTAACAGTAAGTCTGCAGCAAGTCGCTACAGTCAGATGCAAGGGACGAGGTCGATTAGCATGACTGTAAGGTGTGTCATCTAGCTAGCACAGCAAACTGTACCCAGACTCTTTATTTCTTGTTTTTGTTGTACAAGTGCATATTTGGTGATGTTTTCATACATGCCCTTCTTTTACTTTCTCTGTCACGCACACACTCACCCACACTCTGAAATGTTGGGAGGTCCCTCAGTGCTGTGGGCATCATCATCACCATCATCATCAGCCGTCTTCATGCCCACTGGGGTTTTGCAACCGGACTGTGGGCGTGTCTGTCCACAGGCCTCTGAGCTGGGCCCTGGCCCCGGCTCTGGCCCAGGCCCTGAGCTGCTGGTCTGAGGGATGGTGTACACCTTGGAGGAGTCAGCGGACATACAGTATCTGGCACCACGGGCCAGCGGACTGCCAGAGTGGTGTGAGCCACTGACCAGACGGCAAAGAAAAATAAAGCATAATGTAACTCAAAAGTGACCAGAATGAATGAATTTAAAAACAGAGAAAAAAAAAAACGAAAGCATAAACAATTACAAACAATGAGAAAAATGAGAAAGGCATAGTTGGCTTATGCTGGTTGGCTTATTTTAATTTAAAATGAGTAATACGAGCTCAGCTCTGCTTTTGGCATAGAAAGGATGACATAATTTCCTCCATGTTGAGTAAAGTCACGCTAGTTCACCCTTAACCTACATTAGGAGATGACTCACAACCAGTCTATCATACGCACAACCCAGCTGAACTTTGCCCTTTCAATATTTAGTGAAATATCAACTGACAAACCAGATTAAAGGGTCAGTGCACTCAAACCGCAAGGAAGCGTATTTTCCCCACTTAATCCAAGTGGTATATGGGCAGCTTTATATGAAGCGGTTTAGAGATATCCACCACCATCACTTCTACAGATATCTGGTCCTCTAAGCAACCAAAACATTTATTTAAAAAATAGTAACATAGACAGTGCTAGATAAGGGGGGAATCTTATTTTGTGATCTGGGTGAACTGACCCTTGACATTATGATCAAATTAGTAAATTAACATTTTTCTTGTGTGTATATTTTTAAATTCTTTATATTTCACAGCTACAGTTTCTGAAATGCAGCTACTTTGTTTCTGATTGATTTTATATATAGTATAACATTTAAACATGTCTGTGTGCCTTATCTATGATGATTGTTCCAGCTTTGAAAATAATGACTGTATATCCGTACATCCTTGTTCAAGTCGTGGCAGATTTATGCAGGATGAATGCATCACATATGACTGTGACGTGAAAATGAGCCATGCATAAGACAAAGAGCAGTCCGCCTGTCTATGCTCCGCTTCTAACTCACATTACTTACATTGCATCCTTTGCTATTCTGAGAAGTCCCCCAGAATAGCACACCCACTGTAGTTTCCTATTCACCTCATCATTAATATGAGGGAGGACAGCTTATGTTTCACGTCCTGGTAAGGATTCATCTGTTAGCTGCTAAAGTGGACCTGAATTTAGATAAACTGTACAGGTCCATAAAGACTTTGCTCCTAACGTCTTTCAGCAAACACAAACCATTTCCCTAAAATACCCTCAGACAACAGTGTTGGCTTTAGCTGGAGGCACTACATTCTCCGTTTCCATATTCATGACCATCTGGGCCACACCCTGCAAAATGTGCTCCTGCTGCTTCACTGTTTGTTCAGATGACACTCTGGTGTCAAAGACCATTACATAAAAGGTGGGAAGCATCGGCGTGCTCAAGGTGATGGCATGGGCTCTTTCCTCATTTCTGAAGGATATCCTGGAGTGTACAGTTCTGACGCCTCCCAAACAGGTCAATGATCTGAACAGATTGTGTAAACATAGTCCTGTATGGCGTAAACAAATAGACACCCATTCTATTTCGTGGAGACAGACTGTGAGTGGCTGCAGGGCCAACCCTCTCTGACACCTCTCCTCTCTCCCAGATGGGCTCCAGTCTGGTGAGGAGGACTTGGATCGTGGTGCGATGAAACCCCCCGTGTTGCCCCAGCCTGACAGCGGCCCCACCTACCACTGGCTTCAGCACAGCTGGACGAGTCAGGTGGTGGGGTCAGCAGTGAAGGAGCACGGCTGGGTAAAAAGGTCAGCTCACTGCCACCTACAATCCTTATGTGCATGTCTTTGTTTCTATGTGTGTTTACCAGAACAGATAACGGGCTGAAGAGGGCGGCGGTGCACGTGCATATGTACATCCATATGTTTTGGAAACAGTGGACTGTGGACTAACCCATACCATGAAAAGGGTGTGATTTTTCTCAGAGGGCAAATCAATGTCCCATCAAGTTAGAATTAGGCCACAATAGAATAAAGTGATTGCCTATAGGGAATAAAGACGAACAGGGTCACCACCCACACTAGCTGGAGTACATAGTGTAGTGACTCACAAAAGGTCTTCTATTAAAGTGCTGGGACTTCAACAGCTTTAGTGCTCCTTGGCTTAGAAGTCTTTGACACCATTCATCAAAGTGATATTCCTCCGAGTGTTTTTCCACTTACTCTGTCACCCATCTCCATCTTGAGAGAACATTTTACCATAAACACACTTAGTTGCAAAACAGCAGATGTAAGCTAAAAGAATTGAAAATTATAAATCCAAACAAACAGTCTTAAAAGGGGTAAAAGCTCAATAAAACACACTTTCTGCCTCTGCACTGTACCTTGAATGGGATGAGATCTCGCTCAGGTCTCCGATGCTTCCCTCTGTCACATGACTCGACATAATGGCGGAGGCGTAGCCCTGTGGCAGGTACAGTTTCCCATGATCCTCTTCTGACACCCCATCCTCATGGTGCTCTGATACCCAGGGGTGTCCCTGCTCCCCCACCCTGCCCTGCATCAACACCCGGGCCCCTGGGGCCACGCAGGGATTAGTGTCGATGCCGCTGTCTGTAGACGCCCCTTTGATGTAAGTGAGGCCCAACATCTCCGGGTCCATCAGGTCTCCGGAGCCAAAGTGCTTATCGTCGCTGTTGCTGGAGGCATTGCTTGAGAGAGTGTTGCTACTTGAGTGGCTTGAGTTCTTATCGCCCGTCTGTTTGAAAGAGAGAGCAAGAGGGGGGGACGAGGGAGACACAGAAAATCAGACAAGGGCAAACAGCAGGTGCAAATAATTCGTATGATTGCTTAAACAAGTTTGGGGCACTAGAGGGTGGTAGGTGAGTTCACCCATTAGGCTACATTATACACTATGTGTCCTTGACTGAGGCTTGTTTTCTTCAAATAAACAATCACGTGAGGCTAGTTGACAGTAACAGGACGGAATACAAAAAGAAGAAACTGAGTGCGATATAATTTGTGACCTCTTAAATTTAATATTTGTGTAAGAGATCCGCAGTTGTTCATTGTCCAGCTGCAAAGAAAAATCTAATATATCATAAGGTCGGGCCAACTTGACTTCAGAGTAGCCACAAAGTAGACCATTAGCAATCTCACGAATCAGGCCTCTAGTGAAAGGGGGTTAACAGTAATGCTCAATTGGAGAATTCAAAGTAAGACCTCAGGATTATGACCTTTCATGATTTCTTCATTGTGCTATACTTATAACACTGATAAATCATGGAAGCAACTTGAATTACATCACATCAAAAACAGCTTCTCTGATCTGAAAAAACAAGCTCTGTGCATTAGGGAGGAGAATGCCAAGGGAATGGTTTAAATTTTCATCCACCGGCCTGGGTTAATGCAATATGGGCTGAGAGCACCGAAAGACGTTGTTAGCTGTGTGGGACAGCCTCCAGCATCAAAGGAGAAATAATAATAAAAAAAGAAAAGGAGAGATGGTGTATGGGCTAAAAGGGAGAAAAAAGATAAATGAGAGGGGAATAGAAAGAGCTGAGGCTTGAGTACTTAATATATTCAACCTTCTAGGAAAATGTGTCCTAGAAAAGTGTGAGACAACCAGAAACGGTGATGAGATGAGACGCCCGTTAATATGCTGATGAAGGGGAAGCGATAAGTGCAAAGAGCGGCTAGAGGGGATGACACGAGGTTGAATACCCCAATCGAGCAGCCGGTTGTGGCGGGGGCCATAAACAAGGGCAATCTGACCTCACCCTGATTGTTGGGTTAACCAGGTCTGACAGTGCAGAGTGGGACATCTACTCTACACATAGAGACCACGCTGAATACTTTAAAACATTCTGCCCTTCAAAACAAGACGACAATGGCTTCCTAAACACTTCTATTAAGCGTCATGTGAGCAGTAATGAAAGTAGGTCAGGCATTTACCCTGGACAGCTTGTTGGGTGAGTCTTTTCCTCCTTCTCTTTGCTTCAGAGGGTTCAGGATCTTGGTGGAGGGGATGTGCCATTTGGCCTCTGTGGACCGAGAAGAAAAAAGCTGAAGCACAACCGATGAAAGCCCTGCATCACGCGCTTTTAAAAGCATCCTATTTCTAGACATTACGTGCACCTGGGTCACGGCTGCTGGGACTTACCTGCAGACCTGGTCCTCTCCAGGGTGGGCTCCCTCTCTCTGTGGATCTCTCCGTCACCCCCTTGGATGTCCCCAGTCCGCTCATGGAGGATGGGGGAAGGACACCTAGGGAGAGGGAGAGAGAGAGAGAGAGGATGAGAAAGGCTGGAAATTATTTTATGCCTATAGAGCGAGCTCTGAATTCTAGTTAGAGAAAAGCTTAGATGGATTCACCACAGATGTACAGCAATTAGCTCAAGATCAATTAAGGTCGATTCACTTGAGCTTATAATAGAATAAAGAAGCTGCCAGACAGCGCTGACAAGAGACCTCCTTTCATTGGACTCGGCATGCCAGGCGCTCGCTTACTCTTGACAAAAGGGAAAGAGCAGCAAATTTTTCAATGCAGCTCTTAATTAAACCTTAAAGAGCCAATAAAGGTTACACCAGATGAACAGAGGCCGCAGCGTCTCGTGATCTCTGGCGAAGAGTCTAACCAGAGATCAATCAGCCAGTCAAAGTGAGCATCGCTCTGCGCCGTGGCAGCTCTGACAGGGCACGGTGATCTCTGAGAGTTCAGGGCACTTTTGAGGCCTCTGACAGAAAAGCAGCAGCGTGGAGCTAAGCTTCTTGTCATGGTCTGTAAGCACTGTAAGCACTTACAGACAGACATTGGTCTCTGATGGATTCTGCTCATGTACAAGACTCAGCCTGACAGATGTAATGCCTGCACGGGCTGAAGCCACGCTGCCCCCGCAAACCATTATATGAGAATACTGAATATTGAAAAGCGATCTATATTGATATGTAGTGCAAACATTTTGATAGCAGACAGAAAAGCATGGTGATTCTTATATTGAGAAGCTAGAAGTTCTCCTTCTGATGAAGACTCCTCCTCGAGCTACATTTTCAGTGTTTGAGTTTTTTTTTTCTGTCTAACCAAAAGAATTGTCCAATTTTTCCAAAATGACAGTGTAGTTTGGTAAAGTGGCACTTCAGTCACAGCAGGACATACTGAAGTACAGGAAAGAAGTTGTTATAATCGCTTCCTATTATACTTAAGTGCTCGTCCTTTTTAAATATTCTGAACAGAAAGAGGAAGATGTGCTCGAAGTTATAACAACGAAAAAAACTGCACTTGGATTAAAGTGTCCATTTGAGTTTGAGGTAGCCTTTATGTTCTCCTGAACGAAATCGTGAAACCAAGGCTTTGGGGGTGACTGAATGGAAACTATGCATGTTAAATGAAAAAAGATCTCATACATGAATCTCATCACCCTCTATCATCTTCCTTCTTTTAAGCTCTGGATGTGGTATTAGACCATGGCAGACGTAATTTTATTGTTTTGTTAAATCACTTCCTGCAAAAAAAAAAAAAAAAAGAAAAAAAAGAAGGGGATGACTGGCCAAAAGTGCACTGATGATTTGGTCATTTCATGTGGAAAAATTGCTGTCATTTTGCAAAATTGCAACTTCTCAGAAATAGTGCTGGGCCTGATTGTAGCTGCATTCATTACTAAAAAACCGCATATTCCTGGAGGGACTACTTAGAGACTATTCCAAGAGAAGTAATACTGCTGTGGTACCCGTCATATCCAGGCTGCTGGGACCAGGTGCCGCTGCCACACGGTCCTGGATCGCTGGAGGAGGACTGGTTACTGGGGGAGCTGCGGTAATGCTGGTCACCCTTGTTACATGAGGTGACCTGGGGGTTCTCCATATCCTGCATTGTCCTGCAGAACAGAGGAAAAAAGATACAGGCTAAGTTTAAAACACACTTTCACAGATGGTCAAAAAAAGCCATACTTGAGAATGTCACATATATTTAATTGTGGGCTGTAACTAATTGTTTGTATAATCATTTTAAAAATACAAAAAACAAGAAAAACAAAAATCTCAATTTCCCAGAGACCAAAGTGATATCTTCAAATGGCTTGTTTTGGTCAACTAACAGTAAATAACCTGAACATCTTCAACAATGTTAATGAACAAGGATTTATGATGAAATTTCACAACAAACTGGAAAAGCCTCTTTCCCTCTCTGTCCAGCATTAATGACTATATTACTGGGTGTCGCTCCAGTGAACGGCCCCTTGCATGTGAGCACCGTGGATAATCTCTAAGAAAATGTGAGAACTGTCAGTGAGGGAGAACGTGTCTCGTTCTCCAAAGACAAGCAGAAAGAGAGATTAGTTATGGTAATAATCCTAAGTGAGTAATCCAGATGGTGAAGTCCTGTGTGTATGCAGAGGAAAGACAGAAATGGCCTCTGAATGGCAGAGGATGCTTGATATTTCTGCTTTTAAACATGCACAAAGTGCATTTCCCTGTCTTGTAGTGAACCCTGACCTGATCTAAGATTTTGAGATAAGACGTATCTTTGCTTATTTTCGCCTAGTCACAAGAAACCTGCGGAGTACGGCCTAGAGTGAAAAATAAACACTTCAGGTTATGTCTGCTGCCTGGAGGCCTTCTTTTTGACTAACACACCAAAATGGGATAGATGACCGGATGGAAATAAGACTGCAACAACACTGACAGGATGGCTTTCACATTAAGTTTCCAGCCAGGCCGAGCTGCATACTCTATACCTTTTTTCTTTTATATCTGTTAACATCATGCGTCTGGGATTGGGTCTGCATTAAGCTGATGTCCCAGATATGCGTTTTCTCCCTTACTTTTTAAAATTTCAATCGAATCAACAAAACATTAGAAGCAAAGGAACAATTATAGATCAGAAATATGCAGGGGCATTTTACAAAAAATAATCTAGTAGAACCATGTAATTCCCAAATCACAAAATAAATGTCCATTTAGAAGGTGACAGATTCTTGGCATCAGCCCTTTCTGCTTTGTCATCAGGTTTCCTTTGTCCGGACCTCCATGAGAAACTCACTAAACTGTCAGTCACCGCACACATCATCGAACGCTTTGGCAAGATCGCTACATTTCCTTCCCGGCTGAAGTCTCCTCAACCGAGTCCAGGCACCTTAATGTGAAACAGCAGCAGCTGCTTTTTCTTCTTCTTCTCTTCCTCTCTGAATATAACGTTAAGTTTGGGAAGTTCAGGGGGGAGGAGGATATTGAATGTAATTTTTCTCTCTGTGCTGCAATAACATTCAAAGCTGCAGAGATTAGTGGTCGGTTTCAGTTGGCTGAGAAGGTGTCGTGTTTTACAGGGCCAAGTCTGGACTCAGCTATATGTGCGGACAGGATGATGTTTTATCCAAGATATCAAAATTCACATGTGACCCATAGTGCAGTGTCTCCCAACCCAAACACCTGTCATATTCCATTTGAATTAAAACACTATTAAACACTATTAATTATGCAACCGTGGATACCATTGCAATCATTTCTCAATACAATTGAACTGTCAGTGTTAAATCTGAAGTCTGGTAAAGTTTGCATGGAGACTCGTACTTTGAAAAGAATATTTATTCAGCCACCTTTCTTGACCATATAGGTTTAGCTAACTATTTCAGTTGTTTATTAATTAGCATATCCCAACCATTTATCAATACTTTTAGTTGTCTATTATCCAGACAGTTATAAGGCTACTTTCAGGAATCCATTTCAACTGTTCATAAATAGCTTTAAATATTTCAGTGTTTCAGCATCAACTGTTGTTGATTTACTAAATAGTTTCATGTGCTCTCAGTTGCAACATAGTGTTTAAGTGCTACAGCTGACTGAGTATGTGGATTTTCATTTTTAAACCCAATCATGATTTCTTTTTTTTTTCTTTTTTAATTAGTTGAGGCGCTCTAAAATCTTTCCATGTACCCCCTGGCAGCTGCAGAATTACCCCCTGGGGTACAAGTACCCCTGGTTGGAAATCATTGCTGTAGAGTATATACACGATCCTTTCCCCACTACATGAAAAAAACATATGTAGCTACTACGTGTATAAGCTAAATGATAGAAAGGGAGAAATGATCAATAAATATGTATTCCAATTTATTTATCTACAGCAGAATATGTGACTGCATAATATTCCACTCCTGACTTGCTCCCTCACTCCCTCCCTCTCGCTCTCTTCAGTCTATGACTCCTTCACCCCCCTCCTCTACTCCCACTCCCTCTGGGGTGCTACATATCGTGGTCCGGGGAAGAGCACTCTCTTTGTTTCTGCAGTAATTGGATGAGATGAGCTGAGCTGTGTCAGTGTCCCCATCACCTCCTCCTCGGCAGGGTGCAGGAAGAGGGAGGGAGGGGGAGGTAAGAGGAAAACGGAGAGAGGAAGAAAGGAGCGAGGGAGAATGGAGTGCTCCCACTGCCAGGGACTCTGATTAGGCAGAGAAGGCGGCCATTATCCCAGTACAGTCAGACCAGGCAACACCAGGGGGGGTCGGTGTGACACACTGGAAAGGTTATCATGACTGTAGGGGTTTCATTAGAATGAACAAATCACTGCTTTACATGGCTCAATGGAGATGTCCAAAAGAGACACAGCCTAGGACAGGAACAAAGTCTCAGTGTGGCCCTATCATCTAAAGGGAGATGAAAGCGAAGCCGTGAATTCATTGGACTAAAATGCTCCGTTTATATGTATGCAAATAATTGAACACAATAACAGCCCCTCAAAGTGTTACTGTGGATCTCTTTTCTAAATGAGACAGGCTTAGAGTTCAAAGATTTCTCCTCAAAAGGATTGGATCTTTTGAGCACCGTGATGTTTGATCGCAGGCTTTGTTCTGCCTAGCTTTATGAAAAACCTTGAGTTGAAAGCTTGACTTCCAAAAATCTCTTAAAAGCATAATGTTGTTAATTTGCTCTTTTTTGCACCCCCTTAAATGATGTTGCTGTGACTTAATATTGATATGATATTTTTACTTTGCTTTATTTCACTTCAGTTGGTATCTCTGGATTTCTTAACAACTCTCTTATTGTACAAATTATATATAGCAAAGGCTTCTTGCTGAACTAGATGCGACTGATGAAAGTTGATAGTTGTTGTGGTCAAAAGCTTTTTTTATAAGCTCAATTCAGAAAAATTCAACAATGCAAGAGCTTAAACAAGATTATCTGACCCAAAAGTAATATCTTTTACAGGCAAATAATGAAAATCTTATTTTAAGCTCTTGCGCTGTCCCTTTATTGCGTGAGGACTCATATGAAGAATAGAATACTCTCCAAACTCACCAACTGAGCCACAAGAATGAGACGTTTTAAACCTGTTTGGTGTGGAGTGGAGCTAAAGGTATCAGACTAAACTAAATTAATTGTTCGGTGTTCTCTAATTTATAACTATGTCAAGACAAAAAGGACAGTAGAGAAAGGAAAAAAGTTTACCTGGACCCGTCTGGCAGCTTCCTATCAAAGGAGGTGCTGCGTGGGATAGCTGCCTGGTGCTGCTGGAGGATCTGCTGACACTGCAGGCGATCGGGGCCCTGCGTGGGTGAGCCTCGGGATAGAGGGGCTCCAGCAGCGGTGGGCACCCGATGCCAGGTGGTGTTTCTCCTGAAGGGTGTCTTGTACTCACAGGGTGTACCCTCGCTGTCAACCTTGTACTCCACCATGGGTATGCGGTAGAGCTCAGAGCAGCCCCTGTAGGGGGGGGTGGAGAAGGAAACAAAGGTTAAAGGTCAGAAGTGAGGCCATGGTGAAAAAGGCTACAGTAACATCTTAGTTGTCATTATGACAGCACTCATTATCTCAGTTAACCTCTTCCTCAGTATTAACTAATCTTTTTAAAGCATTTAGCTGCTTAACTACCACTTGTTTACCAGTAAGGCACTAATTATGTCAGTGCCAACTTTGGTGCTGCTGAGAAGGTGTGCAGTAGGTTTGAGTGATTTCTCTGAGAAAAGGTACTTGTCACTGCTGGTGATGAGAATGGTTGGCAGTGAATCTAAACAAAAAGCTAAAAGGTTAATCATGTTATTGATGATGTAATGAATAATAAAAAAATAAGTATTTAATAGCTCCAATTATATTTACTATTAGTCATTATGATCATTGTATTGGTCATGAAACACACATTACAGTGTTATAATGATTATTAGTGCTTTATCAAAACATTTAAAAACACATTTTTCACTTTTTAAAGACTTTAATTACATTTTACTATTACAATATTACACTAACACTGTCAGAAAGATCTCGCCGGAGGCAGACATCAAGATCTAGTCCAGGCACACAAATGTCTGCAGATGGACAACAATGAACAAACACACACACACACACACACACACACACACACACACACACACACACACACACACACACACACACACACACACACACAAGCTTGCAGAGACCCTAGACAACAGTTGAAAACACTTTGCCCATTTTAATAGAGAAAATCTCAGCTTGCCACTTAATCAGATATGGGTCTCCCCTGAGTGGCTCCACACAGGAGGCTTCTCCTCTCTCCATCTCCATCCCATTACTGCTAACAACACTGAGGATCTCTGGGATGGACAAGGCTTGTGATGCCATTTCATGCAACATTAATCTCTGGGGCTGGGTAGAGGCCTGGTGTGGTGGGTCGGTGTTAAACAGCCTGGGTGCTCTGCTAGCCCTCCAGAAGCATCTCAAGCATGACCCAATGATTACACTGCCCTCCCCCTCTAAAGTCCATTTTCCAGAATCCAATGGGGGGTGGAAATCTGTGTATACTTTGCTGTGGTCATACATGTACACACTGTGCAGCACAAGGAGGGTGCACTGGCTGATTGCAAAGGCTGCGGTGGAGGGGGCGAGTAATCCCTCTCAGAGACCTTTTCATCAAACTGGGCCATGGGTGGCTGGGCTGTTTACAGCCGGCTTCCCACTGGAGCTGTGGGTGTTACAAGATCTAACTAGAAGATCATCTGTCGCTTCCTCCTCCTGCTTCTCACATCTGGTCAATGTCATCTGCGAGCTGACCTCATCCATGATGGAGGACTGTCAATGGCTTGCTCTTCATCCACCACAGTTGACATTATTTATTTACTATATGTGCATAGCATGCATCACTGGTCGGATATATGGGACAGTGACAATAATGAGTGGCATTACAACATCAGAAGATCAGAAGAGCTGTCCATAAATCTTTCAATCACCTTTTGCTCAAGTAAGGGGAAAAGGACTAACAAGAGTGTTAAATTCTCCAGAGTGTTGGTCAATTGGTTTTGTAAGAGGGCTGCTAACCCACTCATTACCTTGATTAACTCTGTGTGCATGTGTGTGTGTGTGTCTGGATGTGCCAGGTTGCCACACATCATTAGTCTCTGAATAGACTAAATCTAGCAAACAGCTTGTCAACAGGATAGGTCTCCATTGATGTCTCTTGCTCTGCCTTTTTTCCCCAGAATGGGAAAGAGCTGCCGAGGAACATTTCTCTTACGTTCCTGATATTTACCCCTTGCTCCCCTACAAGCCTGGTTGGAAGTGGAAATCCCCATCGTCTTGGCTTGATGTATGTGGAATGTGTTCTTGTTTGTAATGCATAGGGGGACTCGTACTCGCTGTGTATAAATCGCAGAGAAACAGCAGGAAACGGGTGTTTGGTCAACAGTAAAGTCTGAGAGCTGGAGGCGAGTGGTGGAGGAGAGGCCGCTGGACACATCCAGCCAGCCATGAGGAGAG
>JAOXYL010000039.1:6636831-6662370 GCA_028564955.1 Terapon puta | reverse complement strand
AGAGAGAGAGAGAGACAGAGAGAGAGAGAGAGAGAGAGAGAGAGAGAGACAGAGAGAGAGAGGGAGACAGAGAGAGAGAGAGAGAGAGAGGGGGAGAGAGAGAGAGAGAGGGGGAGAGAGAGAGAGAGAGACAGAGAGAGAGGGGGAGAGAGAGAGAGAGAGAGAGAGAGAGAGAGAGAGAGAGAGAGAGGGAGCGAGAGAGAGAGAGAGAGAGAGAGAGAGAGAGACAGAGAGAGAGAGAGACAGAGAGAGAGAGAGAGAACAAAACCTTTTCAGTGATTTCTTTGCAGGCTGATCTAACGGAAAGAACGGCTCCGGTAAAAAAAATGTGTGGGGATTAAGCCGAGCAATTTGTGATGCAGTTCTTTGAGTTCTGATTTAGCTGTGCTCTTTTTCACAGGGTGTCAGCATGGGAAGTGAGAAATCCGGCTTAACTTTGGTCCAGATGAAAATGCATGATGACAAGTCTGATGACACTTCAAAAGAAAGGTCACAAGTGGCCATCTGAATGTCACAGGCAATACCCATTATCAGCAGGGGGATGTTACAGGTTGAACCCACTTAAATTTAGGTTAGCCAACATTTTGAAACTTCTTGTGATTAAAACCAAATTTGTACTTTATGTGATAATAAAAACATAAAAAGGCTCAAAATTACAACAGATTTTTTGTTTCTCTTGCTGCAGTTATGTCTTGTAGTATTCATCCATTTTAGGCCATATTGTACTGATCCCTTTGTTTACTCTTCCATCTCTGATCACCATATACCAAAACATACAATCACTGCCATGTTCTGTGCATTGCATTCCTGTTTGAACGAACTAATCTTGTCCATCTTTTTCTCATTAGTTTGATCCAAGGCTAACATGTTGAACTTGTTTAAAACTTTTCAGAGTGATGATGGAAAAGCCTCTGGTATTGCACTGGGCTAAAACCACATCCTTCCTCCAGTGTAAATAAATACAGTACTAGGTAAGACTAATATTAGAGCCATATCTCCACTGGCTTGAGGCTGAGTGGGGTAAAATTGTCTGGGGCATAAACAGCTATACAGTGGTCTAAAATGTTCCTTTTTTCTGTAAAATAATTTAGTTTAAACATAATCTTAGCGACCAGATGACCCCATCAGTCCTCACTGAATCTGGATGAATCACAAAATAAAGACGCCTCAACGACAGCCTGACAATTTCAAAACAGTAAAGAGGAAGCACACTCCTTCTAGCCCCAAAATGTGCTTATGAAAACATTTTTCTTTGTCATGATAGTGGTGTTGAGCCAGGGTACATTGTGTGGAGGTCATGAGACGCTTGTCCATTGTTGCTAGACTAACCCCCATCTCTCTGGCCACAGGGGACTGACTGGGGCTGTCGGGCCCCTGCTGAATTCCTTTCCTTTGAGATAATAGTGGAGAAACTGGAGCACTTATTGTTGACTGCAACACTTTAGCAACTCAAAGACGCAGCAGCGAAAAGAGTTGAGGGCCCTCGAGATTCTTCACCTGACCTCTCACCTCTTGATTTGTTGGAGCCTTGGGAGAAAATTCACAAGGCCCACAACGGAGCCTTTGGGTCCTCATGGGGTGGTGCTGTGAAGCTGTTTTTTTGAGTAAGACGGGGAGATCTCCCAGCACAGCTCAACAGCTCTGACCAGTATAGTCTACCACTGTAATACCTACTAATCTCTCCAGTGCATCTGTTAGCAATGCCATATATGGGTCAAGCTCAGTGCATTATGCATCATACCGCCCATTATGGACATACAACTTTTATTGGCCATCTACAGAACCTTCACAGGCTTCAGTGGTGACAGTGAAACCAAGCCAGATGTCGATCATTGCACAAACACCATGCCAAAAGCCTCCTTAACAGAACCCCGTGCCCTGTAACGTCACCAGGGAGCCGGACCCGCGTTTGTCGACACAGAACCAGTTTTGGAAGATGTTTGTTTTGTCTGCTTTCTGCTTCCCTGAACTGTGATTATGATTGTATCATCATGTATCATCACAGATCGTGGTAAGAGGATTAGACGCCGGTTCTGCCAGAGAGGCTGCTGTGTTGGATTCACAGACGAGGCATGTTAGCCCACCATCTGGGGGAGCAAATATGTTACTCCTCTTGATGCCAGACCAGAACGCAAAAGCTGAAACACGGTTAAGATGTGTGCCTACTATGCAGTCTCTGACATAATGGCACACAATACACACAGCTGTTGATTGGGTTCATAAGGATTTTTTATCGTAGTGTGGCCATCATGCATATCTTCTGGCATAAATATACATCAGGTGTTGTCTCTAAACACATTTAATCTATAATGACTCATCCACCAATGATTTATCAGATTTCTTCTGCAATCAACACCTTTGCACAGATATATATGCAGAATAAATGTATTTTGAAATTTTCTAGTTGCTGTCATTCAGATATTTCCAGTTTTGATTACTGTCTTATAACATCAGCATTATCTACGACATCACAAACAGAACATGGGATTAAGTGGAGATATTCTCTCTACACACTGTCAAGTCATTCTGTTGTGAGTATCTGCAACAAAGTGGGACTGGCATTTGCTGGTACACAAATCTGTCAACCTGAAGCACAACCGTAACAAAGATGTAAAAAAAAAAAAAAAAAAAAAAGTGAGAGTGATGGATGTGGTTCCACAGGACTGTCTGTCTCTCTCAGACAAAACAACCAGATGTCCTTTCAGAACAAGCATTCATTTTACACAGACATTCATCTTTTCCCACTACAAAAGAGATTTTTATTACAGGAGTGATGGAGTCTCCCATTGGGTGTTTGTTGCTAAAAAGCCTAACACTCCCATCTCCCACCTAACTGCTAAATAGAAGATTGGGGTGAGGTTGGGGAAAAAAAAGCAATCTGCAAATGAGAGCTGTCAGACAATGGCAGTGAGAGTTGAGCCATTAATCAAAATGCTTCTCTCATTATCATTAGTGGGAAACGCTGACTGTCCGTGTCTGTGTGACTCTACAGCCCTGCTGGAGCTTTCTCTTGCAACAAAGCCACATTAATACAAAGAGAGTCTCCTCTCCAGAGAAATCAGCAGAGAATAACATCAACCCTTGTGCGACAAAAACAGTATGTAAGCATTTCTTTATGCTAATCATCTCAAACATTCAAGGCAAATGTCAAGCTAATTTACCCCAGCTGTGTGGAAAAATGAGAAAACTTCTCCTCTGTTATGACTTCATACATTTTTGAGAAGCACCTGCTTTTCTGTCTCACTAACCACAGCACGAAATACAAAGGCAGCGGGAAGTCTGCATATGTTTTGTAAGCATCTTTTTTGTCTGACATGTTGTTACAAATTTTTCAGGTGGAAATAAGAAAACAAAAGGTGAGGCTTTACCTTCGGGGGGCTCCGTCTTCATGAGGCTGAATTATGACCACTTTGACGCTGACGGATGTGCGCAGAAGGTCGATCATTTGCTCGTGGGTGAGGGTAGCGACAGCCACCTTACAGATTTCCACCAGCCGGCTGCCCTGCCTCAGCCCTGCTTTCCACGCGAAGCCAAAGGGCTCCACATCGGCCACGATGCCCTCAAAGTTGACATGGAAACCCAGCTGGCCGAGACCATTCCGACGCAAAGTCATCTCCGACGTTTCACAACCTCTGGTGGTGATCTGAAAGCAGAATCAAAAATCAAGTTGCTTGTCAGTAAAATAGTACATCAGTTTTTGTCTTGATTGACAGGACTTTAGAATCACTGGAAACAGAAACAGTCAAACACGTGAAATGAGCTGTAGATTCTTTGCAGTCACACTGAGAAAAACAAGAAACATGCTTGAAATTAATGGAGAAAGACTGCAAGCTGAGTGATCTTAATATCCCTTAAGAAGGGCTTTCTAAGTTAATACAGTATATTCCAACAGTAGCTGTTGACAATGAGCAATTTGCATCTTTTGAAATGGATGTGTGTGGGTTTTATTGCACAAGGAACACACACATGAATAATACTATTAAACGGAGTAAATATCCTGTCCTTAGGCAGAAGTGCACGAGTGTGTTTATTTGGCTGATTTGAAAGAACCTCTCAAAATGGAAGTTAATAAGCGGGTACATCACAGAACTAACTGATTTAGCCTCAGAGCTGCACAGAGACAACTAAAACACACATGCACTGCACATAAATAAATACACTCCTGTCTCTGTGGACACTAAGTACAGTAGCTTTCGGGTGCTCTATGGGAAACTGGGATGAAATTAGCCCTTCACACGCAGACTTGTCTGTAGAACTAAGTCTATTAAATGTAGTTAACTTCTAAAAATGACTTTGAAGCACAAAATTTACACACAACACAACTTCAAACTGGCAGCTGACTGAACAGGTTTTTTTTCATATGAACGAACAATCCTTTTACCCGTCTTCTTGCAGTTCTAGAAACTTCAGACAGAAGCTTGAGACTTCACTAATAGATACTTGCTGGGCAGTCACTGTTTGTCCAGTTGCGTGCTCAGGTGGCACTTGGACAACCAGGTTGATGTCAAATCCATGTACTTGCACGCCAATTAAGTTGTTCACTTTGCTCAGTGGCAGTCTGACCTAAGCCTGTTTTTAATGCAATCCAAGTTCACCTGAAGTTCAGGCAACACTCTTGCATCAGCAGCATGTGTTAAGTAAAGCAAGCAACCACCAGAGCGAAGATGAAAAACATGCAACTCCAGCACATCTATGTTCACCTTGATGACATAAAAGTGATTGAGCTTATATATGTATACAGGTACACAGTAAGGCTGCAGTTTAGTTTTCTTGTGACAAACGCTGGATAAAAAAAAAGGACTCACGCTGCCTCCAATGAGCTTTAATCACCCATCAGATTAGTCGCGGTTCAGTTGTGGGTGACTGCCTCCATTTGCCTCAGAGTGGCAGCTGGCTTCAGGGACACATTAACTCAGACTATGGCCTGTCAACACTTCACCAGATTCTCACACTGGCAGAAATCCTACCCCGCTGTGTGAGAGGGGACCCAGGACAACCATGATGAACCTCACCGTGAGATCTTGAAATGTTAGTAACGGGAGAAAGGCCTCTCCTTATCCTCAAATCACAGTGTCTGTTTAGTGATAACTGCAGTCTTGAAGCCTAAGTTTTCAAGGAGTGACAAAACTAGGGGAGCACTTTGGTGAGATGACCCAAAAACTAAACAATCATTCTGCATAAAACATCAAGGACAAAAGAAGAAAGTGGGAAAGTAGAGTCCAAAAGCTCTCTGGGGGCAAAGTCTGGAAGTAAATGGCCCGTGGAAGGTGTTGGAAGACATTGGTCTGGGTATTAGGGACCATGAATCAAACTGCCCTTTGTCAGAAATTCATTAGGTCTAAATAATGTCTTTCTAAATGCCTTCATCAAGGCCCTTTACGCAGTCCATCCAGAAAATGAATGTGCCCAGGTTCTCCTCCAAATGGCCCAAATCTGTAATGGCTGAATTTAACAGGACACTCTTTATCTCTTTGAAATTTGTGGCCTGTAAAGTTATTTTGATAAGGACGGTGACAAGAAGTAAGGAAGCATAGACGCGTGTGTGTGTCCTGCTGACTTAAGGGTTGCCAAGCAGAGCTTAATGATGGGCTCTAACGACTGGTGACATAAAACTACAACAACGCCTGGAGGAAACAAACGGTGTCAGCCTCAAATCTGTTGTCAATGAGTGTTGCTGGCGTTGATCCTCAGTGAGAGGTCTGACAGTCAGAGGCAGCCTTGTCAATGATGACGCCGTCTGTAGTAGCATGTTTCACAGACATGACAAAACACTGTCATCCCACTAAACTTCAAAGAGCCAAAGCGCTCGTTTCCGCTGGGCTGCATCTTTGTGATTCTCATAGGAATTAATATCCAAATCTAGGACAGTGGCCTCTAATGTGAAAAAGCAAAATTATGCTCAATGGTGCAAGAGTAGTCCTAATAAGCCATTAATGTCAGCATTTGTTTCAGCTCTAAATTCAACATAGTGAAATTAATTATTAGTGCTATTATCAATTAATCTGCTGATCTTTCTTAATCAGTTTAAATATATGTCAGTGAAAAATGACTTTAATGATGATTTACCACAGACAAACAAGCAACAGATTTAAACTGAGATTTTCTGTTTACTTTGCACTTCATAAAAATTGCCAACTATTCTGCGTTTCAGTACAGTTAAGGATGAAACCATTCATGATAACATGAGAGTGATTTCAGATTTCAGATTTAGGGAACTGTAAGATGTTTTATGTTGTTGCAGCTGTGGTAAACCATACACAAAAATAAATAAAAACTGTTCTAAAGCAGTTATTGAAGTCATAGGCTTTACTTAATATGCTTTGACCACTTAAATGTATAGCAGATCCGGTCACTTGTTTTTATTTATAACTCTGCTGATGTATAAGGGAACACACACACATAATGTGGGAGACTGTCTGCACTTAGTTCAGGGGACAGCAACAACAACAACAAAAAAACACTTAGCATATATGGCACCTGAGCCAAGATGGCTTGTCTCATAAAAGCCGAACACGAGGCCACCCAGTTCAGTAACACCCCAGAGAGCAGGACACTATCACAAAGCTTTTGGTTGTACTCCCACACTGGGCTCCACTGTGTGTTAAAGCGGGCAATCTGTTCACTCTGGTTCGCATTACATCACAGGTCCGGCAGCCTGTAAATCCTCCCGATGAAACATGATCCAGAGTCAACCTCTGGGACATTACAGACACCTTTGGGACGAAGTATGCTGATGCACGGTCAGCTCATATCCAAAATGCGCCTGCTGCTGTCCAGTGTCTGAGCGAAGAACACAAATAGCCACCCCCTTATTAATACTTTGAGCTTTTCCTGCGAAATATCCCTCGCAAATCCCGCGGGTAAGTGGACAGCAAATGTGTGAGGATATTAGCATAGTGAATGAGGAAGTGAGGTCCTCTGGCTAATCATAAATGCTAATATATCCTGCTCTGTCCTTTCTTATGATGAGTTGAGTAGACACTGAATGACACCCGTGTCCTTTTAAGATGAATTATGGAAAATTCCTCTTCTTCAGGATCTTGTGGGTTTTTGAGGTGACTGGGATATGCAAAGTCTTTGTGCTCATGGGGACATTTACTTTAGCTCATTCTAATTTCTGAAGCTCTTCTGAAAATAGTTCCTTTCCAAAGGTGAAAATGAAAAATGTGTAATTATCTCTTTGTTTTTAGCAGTAAATGGATTGTTCCTGCCGTGTTTTTTCGCCTGAACCAATTATATGCTGCCTAGAGTCTGTTGGAAATTTCTAAACTGTTGATGAGGTTGCCAAAACGGATAAGCGGAGGAGAGAAATAAGGTCATGCACAGCTCAGGTTTGGATTTGGGGATTCAACCTCAATGTTATTGAAAGGAAACAAAGGGTTGCCTGATCAGAGGTGCAGTAAACAAACGGCAGAAACAACAATAGGAAAAGCAAACCTATGCAGCAACACAAGGAGCACGCTGAGGAACCAGGTGTTTTGACACATTTTTCTTCTTTACTTTAAAAGGCACTTAGATCCATCTGACCTCAAAAATTACAAAATATAACCAGGACCACTAAGTTGTAAAGATGGCCATGGCAGAACTACAAAATGGGGATGAGAACTTGGACTAAGTGGGTAGCGCTCCATAGGAGTGAAGTAGTCTCAGGCCAAGTGTTCTCTATTCTTAGTCTGTCAGACCCAAAAAATGTGTCTGTATTTCCTCTCCTCCCCTTCAAAACTGGGTTGGTGTCCTGTTTAAGCTTCCTCCTGCCGTACCTGCACCCAGACATCCTAAAATTCAAGAATGGGCCATAATCACATTATCACTAATCTTTCAATCCATTAAATGAACTGTGTGCCTGGTTCTGGCTTAGTAACTTTTTATTTTTTTTTAAATGAAAGTGATGTTTTATAACAGTTGATCCTGATCAAGAGCAGGGCATCTGTACTTGTGTGAACTAAAGGTTTGACTGTACATGTCTGCTGATTCTGTGTGACGGGCCAAAGAAAGCTATCAACAGGAGGTCTGTAATCCTCTCTGGACTGGATTGATTTCACTTTACAGTTTCACATTCAAGTGACACCCCTCTACCACCAAAGCCAACCAGGTAGACGGGGGGTTGTAGAAAAAACACATTTGGGTTACTTCTGTGAGCTACATTCTTGCAATGTTGAGGGAAAAGTCAGTGAGAGAAACACAAGGGAAGAGAATCAAATGCTGGAAGCTCAGAGTGGAGTTACAACACATGAGACTTGACAGGATAGATATAGGTTAAACAAGCAACGGTTCTGCTGACATAATGATGAAAATAAAATCACAAGGTTTGTGGTAAGTAGTAAAGCTACAATGGCAAGAGCAATATTTGCAGAATGCATTGTTTCACCACAGAGAGACCACAACCATCCCAAAGTAAAATGCCTCACTGCACCATTTAAAGTAAAGGCAGCCATTTCCTTCATATGCCGTGCAGCTGATGTGTGAAACACAGTCATAATAGATTTACTGGGCAGTTCTGATGACAGACTACTCCATGTTTCATTGGAGTTACTTATAGGTCACTTTTTAGGCAGGATATATTTGTGAACTTCTTTTAAGAAGGGCTTTTCATTATTACACACGGAGACTAGAACTACTACAAAAAAACTTTTCATAAGCTAAGAAAGGCATTTAATCAGAGGTCAATCTAAGGAATGTTACAGCCATACTACAGACCTGCAAAATCCAGCACTGACCCTAAGACAACACATACACACACACACACAAATTAGACAAAAAAAGCAAGACACAGGAGTGGTATTGACACGGGATGTTTCAGGTGCCACCCAGCCAAAGTATTTGACTCCTGGCAATTTTAGAAATAAAACCAACTATAGAGATGTAGCCTACATCATTTTCTAAATACATAGTCACTGTGAAATGGCCCCTCTGTTGTGCTTTCACGGTGAATAAAAGCCGCCCTGTGGCTGAGCAGGAAACGGTGTCAATATTTGGCTATTGTTAATGCTTAAGTTTGATTGTTCTTCTGATCTGTTTGTGCACGTTTCTGTATTTTTTCCAGCTTGGGCTGCACCTTACCCAAACCATGAAAAATGTTTTTGACAGATCACTGCTATGATGACATAATTGTTTTTACTGTAATATGCTTAATACATCAAAATAAAATGGATTCCAAACTAAGACGAAACCCTCAATTAGCTACAGAGAATGCAAACAGAGTAAATTACTCCCACTGTGAGATGGATGCAACATTCACAAATGGATTACAGATCTTTTGTTCACTGCATCCTCTTCATATGGCATGATTTGACACTGATACTGAGTAGATGGGCATAAAGGATCAGCTGGTATGATGGTCTAATCCAGCAGTATATTGACCTAAAAATTGACAGAGATTATTACATTTTAAGGATCTTACCTCTAATCTTTGAACCATCTCCCTGATGTCTTCTCCGCAGTTGTCATGGGCTGACAGCATGATACACTCCCCGCGCTCATAGAAGATCTTAATGCTCATAATCCCTGAGGTCCATCCAATGACATCACGACAAGAGCAGTTGAAGACCACATTTTTTGATTCCTCCTCGATGAGCACAATGAACTCATTGGAAATGCCGAGCAAGCAGTCCACGTCCATCGACTGGCCGAAGTCCCGGGCACGAACGCTCCAGGTGATGGCTCCGACACTAAACAGATGTGCGTCCTTCCTGGGTTTCACCTTCTCCTTCTTCTTGGCCCCAAGGGTGATGAAGCTGAATTTGACTGCACTGTCAACGGTAGCTGTGCTAACAAAGTTCTCGGCCAGGTCCTTCAGGTACTCCTGCCGCGTACGAGTTGCCATGGCTCTGAACTTCTCCGACTTGTGCGCAGCATTTTCTCCATTGATCACCTTGGCAAGCAGGAAGTCCCTGAAAACGGCTGACTTTGGGAAAGTTACCGACTTGGGAATAGGGGGGCCGAATGGAGGCACGTCTTTTGATCTGGACACCGCCACGCTGGAAAAAAGGATGGAATCAATCAATCAAATGTAGTGGTGACAGTTAAGAGAAACTAAAAGAAGTGTATTGAACTGTATAATGAGCAGCCATTTGAAGAGTGTTGAAATTACATGGCTTTCAGGGAAATTATTTCTGGTGGGGAGACTGAGAGGAGCTCAGACTAATCTTGCTCTGTTCAACAAATGCTATGTTATTAACAAGAGTCGTCTTGACTTCAGAAACACTTGAGGAGAGAGTCGTAAGTCATAATTTCAAGGTGTCTCTGAAGATAATAACTGTATCATCACTGAACAGATCAAAAGAGCCTTGTGATTCCCGCACATTACTATGAAGGCATGACAGAAACCACAGAAAGCACTCAGCAGGCTATTATTATTATTCTTTCAAATTAAGTGCTCTTAAAAGTTCACGTAGAGCCATTTGGCATGAAGACATTTATGCAAAGCACATCAAAAGATGAACACATTGCCCTAAATTGTCTTGAGGATATTAGTTTGTCTTTTATAACATGGAAAGGAGTGAAATAGCTGTGAGAGAGCCTTGCAGGGGTGGTGCATGTTTAATTTATTTACCTGTAGCAGACGTTATCAGTACAGGGGTGGTGGACTTTGACGATGACAAACACATGTTGGAAATGAGAGCGGATGTGTTTTGGAGTAAAAGGAAGGGCCCCGGGCTCCTGGAATACTATGGTGACGATGTCATTGCCAATGTGCCTCTTCCTTAATAACTGTAAAAGGAGGGAGAAATGGGGTCAAATACAAGGGGAAAGGCATCATATAAAGAGTGAATATTGTACGACAGTTCAAGAGAACAGTCTATAACAAATTATTCTTTAACATTAAATTTAAAAGAAAGACATTTTAAAGCAAAATGTATGCTTTGTTGAACAAAGGGGGACAATTATAGGATGTGGGCAAACGATAAAAATCACAGTAATCACAGTTACAATGAAGTCAAACTGAGTAGTCCTTTATGCAGCAAATATATATCTAGTTTTCCAACATTAGCTAACATCAGTCACCATGCTGGTCATACCACATGAAGTCCTCTCAAAAGTCACACAGTGTCACTTTAAGGCGTAGCTAAGCCATTTTGTACAAAACCCTTAAGTAAGTATAATCTCTAGGAGATCACCACTTGTGCAGGTTAATTCTCCCTGCTTTGAAGGCGTTTGAACGCACAAGTCAAGGAAATCCCCAAAGCATTCAATGTCAAGTGACAAATCAAAAAGAGAACACCAAACCATTTACAGAGCTCTAAACAGAGTTTGTGGTTTTACCTACTAAGATAACTTAATTTGACGGAATAAGGGAGATGTATTCCATAAACATTTTAGGGCAACAATTTAGGATCTTCTGCAAGAAGGAGGCATATCCCTCCTCCCAAAACCTAATTTAGACTGCGTGTATTGTTGGATTGTGCAGATAGCTAACCTCAATCTCTGCCTGGCATGAAGTCAGCAGTGAGGGTCAGCAAAGGCAGGAAACAAGCAGGATTAATGGGTACAGAGGTGAATTGGAAAGGATGAAGGGATGAGTGGGGTGAGCTCTACTCGGGCCCGCAGTAAGATTACCACCAGGGATTAAATTAAACTACCCCACTCCATGAAACACAATTGGTGGAGGAGAAAAGAAAAGAGAAAGACCCCATATCCTGCCAATCAGACGCTTTAGATTCACGTGATGGATTAAGGCCTCAGCAGTGTTTGAGTATCGATGCTGCCCATGACTCACTTACCATCTCCTTTAGTATCTTCACTGTTACTATCTCTGCAGAGTTTTTTATGGGCTCAAAAAGTACTTCTATAGCAGCAGTGCAAAGACTAAAATTGTGAACTTCTGTAATCGTGGCTTTATCGGGCCATTGCTCGCCAGTCCACCGCTGCATCCACTTAATTCCACATGTTAGTGCAGAGAGACACAGAGGCCTATCTAATACCACATCAGGTCTAGCCCCTGGGGATGCATTGATTAAAATCCTACTATGGGGCATCGTTACCATGGCAATGCGCGTGCTTTCAACTGATAGGTCATTACCATGGCAAAATGAGCCTCTGGGGAAGATTGGAAGGAGCTGGGATTGAAGAGATCCTAAAAGGAAGCTGCTCAGAGACCACCATTACCACCATTAGACACCAGCTCACATGGAGCAAACATGGTGGTCTGGAGGGGAGTGGAGTGTGAAGTGTGGGGTTTACTTACCTGCTGTCTGTTGTTGGGTGTGTAGGGGAGCATGGTGGAGACGTGAAACATCAGCTCATAGTCCTTATAGGTGGTATAGAGAGAGTGTGTGCCTGTTGAGTCAGCTGAAACAAAAGACCGTGCAGTCTAAATCTCCGGCCTCATTACAAAACCATCACATTTGATAAGCTGATGATGTTATTAAACAGACTTTAAGATTAAAGATATACAAGCATTACAACCCCCAAAAAAGCATTAGGAATCAGAGCAGAGCATCTGCACGCAGCAGGATTAGAAGGGTTGCACTTTGTGAATGTTTAGTTTGGTGAGTGTTTTATCTTACTCTTGTTATCCAGCTGAGCTCTGTACTTGGTAAAGCCTTTGAGGCGAACCCTCTGGCCGAGCAGATCCAAGAACTCCTCCAGTGCAGGCCCAGCACTTTCGTTGTTGTACATTTCTTCTTCTGTGCTCTGGCCCGCCTTGCAGTAAAGCACTCCCACCTTGTGCTGGAAGCTTAGCTGAAAGAACGAACATACACAGACACTTAGAGAGTGAGTATCATTTCCTGTCGCTGATACATATCGCACACGCACCACACTCGTACTGTACATTATGCACTCAAAGCATGCGAGTGCCCACTTTCCATCATGTCACAGCTAATGTGAAGGCCTTCATAACCCTTCCAGGGGAGAGCTGAAATCCCCTTTTGTGGAGCCAGGCTGTGAACTCTCAGGAGCTCTGAACAGGGCATAAATCAGGCCAAGCTAATAGCTGCTACTTAAGGGAAGCCGTGAAGCAACGAAGAAGAGAATTACAGACATAATATAGCAGCATAGCTTTGGTTTATGACAGACTCTATAAGCTGCCAGCAATAGTATTTTAATCCTTTCTAAAAAAGACTTCCTTAAGCAGTACTTTTGTTTGGTAAAGTCCCCACTGAAGCAATGAAATACTGGCTACAGACAGTGAATGGCAACAACATTGATCTCCCCTAAGAGCCACTAATAACACTCTTAATTCAGTCATTGTTCAACAAAGTGCGCTTCAATAAAGATAAATGTCTTATTCACAAAGAGGAGGATTCATAGACTGAGACAAGCCAGCCAAATCTTGCAGGTTTTCACTGTGAACATTAATATTATCCAAAAATGACAGGCTGATAGGAACTTGTCTCACGGAAGGACAGGAAGAAATAAAACATCCAGAGTGATTCTTCTTGCGCAGTGAGAGTGAGAGCCCTCTCTGCCGACATGAATCTTTTATGGCTCACAGCTCCATGACGCTGGCCAAGAAAGAGAGTCAAAGGGGGGAAAAATAGATGAGAAAATAGCTTCCTGCCTTTGGCACCTGTTGCCCAATATTCACAGCTGAGGGTAGTGTGATCTTGACCTGGGGTGAAAGTGTCAATTCAGCGGGACGAAAAAGATTTCTGGGAATGTGAAAGCTGAACAAATGATGTATATACGGAAACAAATTGGAATAGTCTTTTTCTTCCGTTACAGGTTATCAGTTCCCGGTGTGCTGCTGACACAGTTGCAATGATGCCTTCCTCTATCAGGCAGTCGCCTCTGCACTGAATCTCCAGTGGAGACGGAAAGCTATTATACCATCAAGCCCAGTGGAAATGGCATGATGCGGTCTTCTTTTTTTCATCCTGCATTATATGGGCTCACTTAACCTCCTGCTCCTCTTAAGAGAGACTGGCCGATGGCAAGGACAATCACGTTGCCCTCTGGTGCGAATTTGGTGCCACATGAAACGTGCAAACACATCAGGACGCATAACATAGATGAGTAGTTCACCTGGGGTGAAAGTCATTGTGTAACCATCTTTGATGTGTTTTTCGTGACATAAGCTTCTGGTAATGTAGAGCAGCCATTAAAAAAAGGCTATACTCCATTTAACAAATCTGCGATCAGCTAAAATATTCCACTTGCTGAAAAACTGAGCTTCAACACAGCAGTTTGGTCTGCTTTTAAGTGTTTCCCCCAAATGGTCCTCCTCCTCTGTGTGTTTAAAGATGGAGGGTCCTGAAAAGGGTGCCTCTCTTTGACAAAACAATCTCCACAAAATGCAAAGATGGAAAGAGATTTAATGAGTGGAGAAAGAAATGAGGACAATATTCCCTTTGGGAAGCTCTGAGAAGCACCTGAGGGATACAGCGGTGTCCTAACACAACACATAACACCACTGTGACATCTGTCTGCACTGCGGTGTCCCAATGCGGCAAAAATCCAAAACGTGGATCCCAAAACATGGCTACTATCATCACGCACCATTACACAAACATCTATTGCTGTTCTGGAGCAGGAAAGCTCAAGTTTTATGGAAACAATATCTAAAAAGGGAAACAGGGAAAGTAGACTTCGGGACAAGTGAAAGGAATTATGGTCACTATGTGGTTTCAGCAAATTAATTCTCAAATTACAATATCGTGACAGGATTGCTTTACATAAGAAAAACGTGACTTTTTGGAGCTGCAATAACAGCCTCGGTAGGTGGTAGATTAGGCTCTTGAACTTGTGGAACAAATCTCACTTAAGCCTGAATTACACTTCAGAGCTGAGCTGTCGCTGTGGGTATCAGGAGTGATTTATGGTCCTGCAAAACCTTTACCTGTTGAGTGCTGTAAGACCGCAGAAAACCTTGATTGGCAGCGTTGGCAACTGGGCGGTATCATGCATTCATGTTTTATTCACATTATGATACAGAGCACTGCAGTGAAAATGGTTTTCTAGTTTGGGAAGAAGGTAATTTGTTCTGCATTATTGGGAGGGAAAGATTAGCAGCCTTTGTCTGACCTCTTCGATGTTGTCTTGACTATCACCAGACACCATTATGTGTGGCCACATTTTCTCTTCTGCCTGCAGGCTGACCCCTATCTTGTTCAGATCCCTGCTTTATCATCATACATTAAAGCTTAAAATGACATTTTTAATTCTGAAACTGATGCAGCCGATAAACTGTTTCTATTAAACAAGAATCATGTCATTTTCCAGACTTTAGTCTCGCTATGGAAGCAGCAGATACACATTTCACATCAATGGCTTTCTTAGAAGAAAAAAAACATTTGTGATTTCTACCACCTAAAAAAAATCTGCCCCTAATGCCTTTCCCAGCCCATCTGCACACTGTCAGTCCACTGTGATCTACAATGTGATCCAAAATACATTCACATATGCTATGCTCTCTTCTTACAGCCAGGGCCTTTACAGCAGTCTACAAACACTGCTTTCAGAGTTATTCTTTCTGCAGAACTGATCATGAGGACAATGTGAAAGCTGTCTTGCTCTAAGACACTCTCACTCACCAGGCGTGCTCTCTGTTCGCAGCAAAAAAAAGTCTTTTTTTATGAACATATGCACACTTCAACACAAAAGTGTGCTAACATCTCCTCAGCAGTCGCACACACACAAAAAAATCCTCAGATAAAGCTTTCTACATGCGGTGGAAGAAAATTATGCACTCAAACAAACAAACACAAGCCCGGCAGACCACTCTATTTCTGAGCTGCAGTTCTTCCTGTCCAATATTAGCTTCCTCTCATAAACACATTACCGGGGCGGTGAAGGTCCAGCTTGGTCAGAAAAGAAGATTGCGGGGTGCTCGACGTATTAAACATTTGCACGGCAAAGCAAAACATTAATGATTAAAACAGGAGTGTACTAAAATACTGGTGTCCAAATATAAAACTGGGCTCCACTGGGCGTTTGGTTTGAGGTCTGTGAGGAGGAGTGCCAGTTGGAAGAGCTTTAAGCCCCACTTAGCCTGGGCTCTCCTCCTCTGAAAGTAGTTTCTTAGATTATTACTTTTTTTCCACTTATGTGTCAGTTTCGGGCTTATATCAAAGTCTTTGTCTGTAGACAGTGTCTCATACCAGAAGCATGGGGAATTGTACAGCAGGTGGACAAACTCTCATATCAGCTCCTTGAGACCCTGCAGGAAGATGCTCCTAGAGCACTTACTTACAAAGTTACTTTAAGATAATTGGATACACAAAGTCTGTCATCATCTTAAGTGCATTTAACTTGCTTTAGAGAGGACACTACACTGCTCTTGTTTATGTGTGGAACGCAGTCTTAATATACAAGAGGGACACGACTGGCACTTTCTATTATAAGAGCCTTTCCCCTGTCAATTGGAAGGATGAGTTCATGCTAATTAATGTAATTACACTAATAAGCAGCCTATTCTCTGATAGTAAAATAAGCAACACGGCACTAGATAATCCCCCCACGCTCCTTTCCATCTTGCAGTTTTATTAGATGAGAAAATAAAGGCCTTAAGATCACACAATGAATCCATCTCTGACACCTGTGAATATGAGAGGCCCATATCACTAATGGCCATTTCATTCACACAGAGATAATGCAAGATGACACCCTGCGCTATCCAGGCAGAATACCAAATCAGCTGCTCTCAGATAAGTAAGTTATCAAAAGTGAGTTACTTTAGCTTGTGTCTGGGAGTCCTATAAGCAGAAAATATGTGTCAAAGTAGTCGATGCTAGCCGCAGAGAGAGAGCGGGATTCATATTGATTCTATTTAAGTGTGATATTGGCAGTCTTATGACTCCACCCGGGAGCCTGTGTTAGTCTATAATAAGCAACCCACACAGGGACAAAGGTTCCCGCTATTTGAAGATAATCCCTCCTGTTTCCTTCTATAGCCGACACAAATGTTAGAAACACAGACTAATAAAAATCAAATTTGAAGGAAAAAAATCTATATCATAACCTCCTTACAGTACATCATTCTCTAGTTACAAAATATCATTCATAATGCTTATTTTTGACAGTGATGGCTTGAAAAAGAAACAAAGTCACTGAGGAGGAGAGTAGATTGCCCCAGTGCTGCTTAATCATCATCATCAGCAGACGTCTGTGGTGGCTCTCAAAACGTTAAGGGTATCTCGATGTACTCACCCCCTGCTCGTCCAGCTTGAGTAGCTGCTCAGGGACCTTGGGGGAGTTGAGGGCCAGCCTCAGACATTGGATGTTAAGCTCGGGAATGACGTATTCGAGCACCTCCTTCAGTGGCAGGCCGCGGGCCGTCCCGTGTCTCGCAGTGGATGGGATAGCGTCCTCCAGGATGGCTCCGCGGAGTGTGGTCAGCTGACAGAAAAGACAGATGGTGAATCTTCACTCAACTGGCTGTCATGAGGTCTTGATGTCCCCTTGTACAATGTGATCTGCGCATTTGCTGATTCTATGAAGGTTAATATGTCTGTGAATCAATCATTTTATTCATTTGGATTGTTTACACTTAGCTTGAATCATTTTATTTTAAAAGTGAAAAACAGGCTAATGTTTTAGCTGTGTGCGGTGGAGTCATAATATCCCTTTATGTTATTCCATATTATTTAGGGCAGTGGCTCCACTGGAAGGCATTGGGAACTCATGTTCTAAATAATTAAGATGGGCTAACTGAGCACTAGCTGTTAAGTGGTATTTTCCTATTAAGATCATTAATGTGCCAGTAACCGTTAACCCAAACCGCTTCAAAACACCCACTCACTAACCCTCTGTTGTTGTTTGGAACATTACAGACACATTAACGCCCATAAATCCCATTTCCATCTGCACTGCCTTTGGACGTGAATGTCAGCAGTCAATGGCTGTCCGACAGAGAGGCTTTCTGAAAAGCAGATTACTTAATAGACTCAGCGAGGAAGGCAGAGTGAGAGTGGGGCAAAGAGGCAGAGAGCGCTGAAGCTAAATGATAGGAGCACATGCAAATAGACGCTCCAGTGGTTAGGGAGTTAAAACATTTTCTGCGTGCTACTTGCTGGGCTACCATGACCCAGATACATTGTTTTATCGTGGGAGTGGTGCTTTAAACCAAGAATGGCACAGGATATCAGTGACATTTCCCTGCCTGACACATCTGTTGCACCTGAATTATTCAGTGGATGAGACCACCCAGCATCAATCAAGGAGAGGTTTCTGTACCACCAGGGACCAAGAGACAGTGCATCTCAGTTTGTGGATTAATCATGTTGTGTGTAGGTGCGCGTGCGCAAGTGTGTGAGCAAGCCGGGGTGATCGCACCGACTCTGATAGACTGCATCAGTGTTTGCATGACTGACCAACTGAGTCACAACTAGCATCACTGGACACTTTGGGGTGCTAGGAGCAGATTTAGGGACAGAGAGCTATGAGAAGTCCTCTCTTGTTTTCAGGGCACTGAGGCATCTCTGCACTCTTGAACTGCACGAATGAGCCCCAAGCTGAGTGACCTCAGCGTGTCCTGCCTAATGCAAAATATGAAAAAACTGAGGAATATCCTTTAAAGCCATTTTTTGGCTTGTAGTCAGTTCTCCTGCTCTGCATCTGTAATAGTTCTACACTGGTTTCAGCCAATGCACAGAGCAAAGAAAATGACAGACAAAGAACATCAGTGTATGAGATTTACCTGACTGGTTCTGAAGGTGACTCGATAGTTGTACTGCATCCCATCTTTCTCCTTCCCATCGTCCAGCCTCTCCCTGCGGACGCTGACTGCCACAGGTCCCAGATTGTCATCTACCCCAAAATAGTTTTGATGTTCTGGAGGATGAACGAGAAAAATCACAATTAAAACAGAAAATTAAAAATCACATGGAGGGCTCTGAGGCGACATCAACACTGACTTCTCTTCTTAAAACAAAAAAAAAAAACAAAAAAAAAAAACTGTTCTTACTACAGAGATTTTTCAGGGAAATAATAAACTTCATCAAATCATTGCTTTTGCTTTTCAAGGAATATGAATTAATATCGTTGACTCATGAAAATATACTTTTTGGATTGGCCTTGGGGGAGTCGCGACACAGATTACAGAAAGCAGTAGGGGTCCAGTGGAGATTTGAAACTGATTCACTTTGGATTAGAACCTGGCTTGTAGTGGCAGTGCTGGGAATTAAAACGAAAATAAATAAATAAAAATACAGCCCTGGAAAGCTTGACCCACTCTGACTCATCACTGACCCAGATACTTCACACAGCATGATGCTTCTCACGATACGTATATGTGTATGTATACGATGTAAAACCACTGTATTATTACGTATCATTACAGATTCTGGTGAAATAATAATAATCTCATAGATTCACTGATGTGTTTAAGTGATGAATTTGTGATCTCGCCACTCGCATAAATGAATACTGTGAAACTGTAGAACTACCAGAGACGAGAGGGCATTTTTGGAGCTTGTACTGGTGTTGCTGGTCTCATCCACTGGACAAAGAAACAAGCCACGAGGTTAAACTCGATTCTAAAAATAAGGGATACAGCAATCCTGTTCATTTTTGCTTTTGCTTTCAGGGCATATTGCTTTCATTCCATAACTGGCTGCGCAGCATGGAAGAATATAGGGAGAGATAGACAAGGGAAGGTTTTCTTGCTACATTTAAACCCAGGACAAAGTGGTTACATGGTATGAGCCCTAAACCACAAGGCCACCAGGATGTCCCCTCTGGCCAGGCTTGGAGTATTTGTGTCCTTTAGTGGAGCATGAAACAGGGCAGCTTTTGACAGTTTAGGACCGACAAACCAACTTATGGAGTCAAAAAAGGCATTTATATCGTTCAGAAACGGGATTTTAGTGGCAGGGCGTGTGGATGATGACGTTCAGATAGTCAGTACATCCTTCATTTAAACAATTCAGGCATAAATACATTACAAGGTTTACACACCACACAACATACATTTCACCCTTTCCCACTGTGATTTATGTCAAGTGATCTAAAATACTCTCAAAAGGTTTCCTGGGGATATTAACAGCAAAAACAAAAAAAAATCTCCTTATGTTTTGGTAACCACTGTACTACACAACACTGACAAACTAGTGGGCAGATTACTAATAAATTTCCTGCCATACTTTTAACTTGAGTTTGAGATGAGTTTTTTTCTCTTGTTAGATGTCAGGATGTTACCCAAGTGCAGTAAATTTATAATAATCTAATGGGAAGATTGCCATTAACTTAACTGGTTATAATTGTGCCCCTAAGATGCAGAACATTTTAACCTCATTTCTATTAAAGCTTCAAGAATAACAAAGTTGCCAGCATGTTGTTAATTGTTTCCAACAGTTTTATAATGTGGGTTACAATGAAAAGTTCCATGTTATCATAAAAGTGGTCATTTTGGAATTCATTGCAATTGCTTAAATTGGATACTCAAATTCTGTATGGTTTCACTGTAAAGTATATTTTGCATTAGTCTAATAAAGGTCAGAGCATGACTGTTATGTGTGTGTGTGTATGTGTGTGTCTGTGCGCTCATGTGCGCGTGCGTATGTGTCATGGGCATAGACAGGAGCAGAGCTTTACACACAATAAGCGGTGCCTTGAGCAAACATTCCCTAATCCAGGCTAAAGCTGTAGAGAAAGACCTGGATTCAGCAGACAACAAAAGAAAAACCTCAGCGGGGAATCCAACACTGACATTCGCAAAGAGATTTCTGCAGAAGTTTAGACATTGCATCCTTGCCTTGCTGAGCATGCATTTGGAAAGATGCAGATTCTTGTCACTGTGGCATTAGCATCGGGGCAAAGCGCACATCAGCATGAATAATAAATTTACTGTATGTAGGCAATGCGGGGTTAACCGTCTGATGAATGCATGGCTTGTCAGAGACAGTGGACTGAGGGGTAATGCTCTATGAGGCATAAGGTCAAATGGTGGTAGAAGAGATGTACAAGCCCACAAAGCCACTGGGCATCAGAATACCGACTGCTCAGTGAGAAAGGCTGTGTTGACCGCAGAGGAAGGCTGTTCTATATTTCTCTTACTGTCATTGGGACCCATCACTTGATGTTGACAATTTTCCAAAGATGGCAAAACGGATTACTTTGTTTGTCATGTTCCATCACCTCATACTTCACAGATGCCTATTTAAAATGTCCTGCAGTACATGTCCTTATTTTCTGCATTTGTGGCTCTAAAACTTTATTTCAGGTCACATATCTCCATGTAAGGCATAGTTTACGTAAGAGTTTCTCAGCGGTCAGCCAGTTGACTACCGATCCATGCAGCGTTGGCTACTGGGGCGCAAAGATGTGATCTGACAAGTACCATCCAAAAGAGACCAGATGAAACGGAATAAAAGAGGCACCCTCCATCTGTCGCTGATATAGATCACTGAAGCTGTGACAGATGAATTGTGAATATGTGCAAATTTCTCATCGGGTGCTGAGTGTTATTTTACATGACATCTAATAAACTTCAGTTTTAGTTTCACACTTTCTCGCTCCCTGTCAATAGTGTATGTGCGCACTTGCTCTCTTGCTCACCCAAACCAAAGCACTTTCTGTTGCTTTCTCTCATCGCGACAGATGTTAAGAAAAACACTGCCTTTGAAGGAATGAGCTTACTTTTGAACTGAAAAAAATCAATTCGTTTTTTTTCTTAACTTCAGTATAATGACTCGTTGTATCCACAACACGTATCCACAAGACCACTCTTTAGTAGCTTCAGATTACTATTAATAGTATGTCTCAGTATATTTTAACTATATATACACTATGTCACCACCACCTATGTGTAGCGAGGCTTGGCCTGTGGGTGTGGATGAAACATTGTGTCCATTAGGGGAGCCTGGGGAGAAACACTCCTGTTGCTAAGAGAAGGAGGGCTTTAGGCAATCAATAGGATCAATCTTCAGCCCAGGTTGATAAAAGCTTGCCCTAAAGTGGTGACATGTTGGTGTGAGTGTGTGCACGAGTGTGCGACTGTTTTCATGTGTGTGTTTTTGTGGTGAAGCAGAGGTGACGACAGACTTGTCTCTCTGATAAAACACCTCATGAAAAAAGGGGCAAGGGCCATATCCACATACTGTGAAATGGGCATCTTCTGTAAGAGCAGCATCGCAACGCATTTCAATTATACATGTGTTGCCACAGAAAGAGGTTAAATACATAATAGAACAACAACGTTTCACTGTAAATCTTTTGTGTAAGCCCAATGGTACATTCAAACATACCGTACTTAGAGCAAACCCGCAACGGCCTCTTTAGCCTTGACTGGAGATGATGAGCCTCTATTGAGAAATATTTTCATACAGAGTATCTTTTTGAAGATGGTCAGGCATCTCAGTGTGAAAGGTGAAGCAGCTGTTTTCTGAAGAGGCTTAAGAATGGGTAATTCAATCTGCTGAGAGCAGTGAACACAGACAGTGGGAAAAACAGATATGTATAATGTGGTGATAGGTCGGGGTCGGCGTGGCATTTCCAGCGTCAGTAACATAGGTGTTTTAATGAGGGGACCTGGGACCTTGGCATAGTTTGGCTGACCCTAAAGTTTCATAGGAGGGGTCCTCACACCCCTGCGGCCCCGACGGGGAACAGCTGCAACACACCCTCTCGCTCACCTCTCTCTTCTCACATGACTAATCACAGCAGCTCTGCAGGGTTCAGGGCAATATCACAGGGAGGACATGACCGCTCCTCTCCCGAGGAAGTGAAACACACACCCTCGCACCCCACACAAGCCTGCTATTGTTCTGGCCCTTATTTCATCTGGTCCTACAAAAATAACTGGGCAGTCAAGATATCTGACCCAGTGAGCGGAGGCTGTTCCATTTGGGAACTCGCTCTCACTTAGCATTGTGCACAGTCTCGTTTAAAGGAAATGCATTAGGCCTGGAAAGTTAAACAATACTCAGTATTGAGTCACTTAAATCCCTCTGTATCTTTGCTATTTAATCTCTGAACATTCATCGTGAGCATTTCTTACCTCTCCCATAGAAGTACTTGTGGTAGTAGTATGCTCCAAGGTCAATGTGCTCAATGATGTACCGTTTGACCTTCTCCCTGTGGATAGGCTGGTTTTCTCGAGGCACCTCCAGCACAGAGACTCCTGCATTGGTGCAGTGGGAACTTAAAGATGATTCAAAAGAGCAGCTCTCGGACACACCGCTGTAGTTGGCACTGTTGGCTCTGGAGAGGGAGATCCTCCTCTCGCCCTCACCACCGATCTCATTGCGAAAGTGGGGACAGCTCAGCACTAAGCTGTTGCTCTTTCCGTCCCCCTCATCGGCATCCAAGTTCTCCTTGGGGTTCAAGTCCTCCCTGCTGCCTAGTGGAGACTCAAACATCGGGGCATTTCCACTGCTACATCCTGCTGCTCCTCCATCTGTCCCCACTCCAGGTCCAGCCACAGCTCCACCTCCGGACACCCCGACAGCTCCGGGCCCTACTCCGGCCGAGGCAGCTGATGCCCCAGTGGTGGTGTTCTTCCTCTGGCTCAGGTTTGTTCTGCTTGCCACAGCCTCACTGATGTTGAAAAGAACACTCTGGACGTCATAGTGCGCAAAGCATTTTTGAAAGCTGAGTGGTCGCCGGTCATCCTCTATTGACAGCCGTAAGGCATCGCTCTCACTCTTAATGGTCCGCAACTTCCTGAACAGAGACGTCTCAGATGATTCCGATTTAAGACGCCTCATGAAGGACTTCTCCCGCTCCCGGCTGTAGATGAGAGAGTTGTCTATGTAGTCATAGCCTGGAATGTGGACTATCTCACCCCTGGCAATCTGGGCAGCCGTCTGCAGGCTGGGGGAGAGCGAGGCGTCACAGCGCAACAACTCAGGGAAACCCAGAGGCGGTATGCTACGATGGTCCAGTGTGTCCACTCTGTAGCCCCGAAGCATGGTAAAGAAGCCATCTCCACTCAGGCCTTGACGGTCAATGGAGGATGTGCTGCCATATTCACGGTGCAGTGAGGCCCCAGTGTTTGGATTGACAGCGTTCTGGTCCATTATGTCCTCAGAGTCAATGTCACTAATGGTGACATCGCTGTTGCTGCGTTGACGGATAGGATGGAGACCCTTGAGTGGTGAGTGACTGAGGAGGTCACTCAGTGCGTACTTGTCAGAGTAGTCTACTTCCAGACAGACTGCTTCGCCTTGTTCGAGTATTTCCACAGCATGTTCCTGCTGGCCATTCTGAAATACCGGGATCACGCTCTGATAGTTTGGTGAAGGCCGTCCGTCCCATCCATCTTTCCTTGGTGGCCATTCTGTCACCCTGGCCCTGACGCCCATTTTAGGCATGGCTGGAGTACCATTTGTTTTGCCTGCAGCTTCAGACTTCCCTTGCATGTTGGAGGGTGGTGGTCCCATGCTACCATTCAGGGCTTTGAGTTTCCTGCCGAACAGCTCCTCTGACTGCATTACTCTAGAGTATTCTTCTGGGCCTCCCACAATTCCCACAAGGTTTGATTTGTTATCCGTCACAGGGCTCAAAATACTCATATCCTGCTGGCAGACTCCTTGAAGAGCAGACTTTCAGGACCCTTCTTCATTACATCATGTGATTTGCTCACTGGTGAGCGGAGGAGGAGCCTCTTTCCTGAGTCAATGAAACAGCCGTCGTCATAACTCACAGAAGGCGGCTGGCACAATGATCGACACACAGCGTTTAGATGTCAAGGACAAGTGTCTGAGGAGCGCTGAGGCACAACGGAGTGGAGCTTTTCTCACAGTGTGGAACCGATGCCGAATGACAGCTGGAAGAGCTGAATCTATGGTAAAGAAACAAAAACACAGAAGAAAAAACATTAGCTCACAGCAATCCAGTTTCAAAACTGTAACTAAAACATTTTCATGGAAAACACAGGGGAAAGCAGTTTGTATTCCTCAAAATGACCCCAAAACACGGCACATTCAGTTCAGCTATAAAAATGATCATGATGCTGACCTAAATTGTCTGTACCCTGTTATCTCATTATAAACTCCCACCAAGGGGTATGCAGGCCTGTATCAATTTTGGAACTCTGTAGAGCATTTTTTCGAATATAGCTAATTAGTGTATTTGAGAGGAGCTGGTGCCATTATGGGTTTATAACAAGATAGATGTATATCTTTGTCGGTGCTTCCAGCCAATGCCTAACAGATGGTGGTGAAGCAAATTACAGCAACAAGAGGCAGATGTTCAGCTAAATGTTCGTATGTACCAATATCTGATCCAACCGCTTGCAGCATCATCAAGTCTGCAAATTATACAGGAGGGATAGTTTTGCATATTCAACTCCATTTTGCCTTTTTATCTAATCTAGTTGGTTAGGAGCGAAATTAACAAGGAACTGATGAGGTAAACTGGCTATGACAAATAAAAAACAGACATGTAATATTAGCTCAAATGCAGTGAAATATGAGGTTGTGGTATGTGCTAGTCCACTACAGTAATTCAGAGGAGAAAGTTTACAAGTTTTCCCTTTCTCCTTGTTCAGTTTTATTCAACTGGAAAATACTAAACAAACAAAAGGCTGATATCAGCAGTTTTGTTCATTAACCTGAACATCTGAGGACAGAGAGAAGGAGAGTGAAAACATTGGTTGGCTTGTCCTTGAAAGCAGCTTTCTTCTCTCTTGAGTATTTCAGATGTCAGACACATGCGCGC
>JAOXYL010000039.1:6593571-6636731 GCA_028564955.1 Terapon puta | reverse complement strand
CACACACACACACACACACACAAAGTGACATAGTTTCCATTTTTGTCCATAAGTAAAGTCCCTATCTATCAGTCATGTGAAGGCTTCTGTTCAGTAGGTGCTAGTTTAGTCATATATCCACACTCAAGTGTGGAAAGCAATTTGACATTGACATTATGACAGAAACGCTCACAAACAAAGACTGTACTGAATTCTGACGATTCTAAGCTAAATGCATAGGGGGAGTGAGCAACTCCATCGATCTCATCCCATGCTATTAGGTGTGTTGCTGGTCCAGTGGGGTTAAGTGACTGAGGTGTTACACTGGATTCTTCTCCTTGAACACCAGCTTCTGTATGGAAGATCAGGCCATGCCACATGTCACAGTAGAGACAGCAAGCCTTACTAAATTGACCTAAATGCTTTTTTCTTGTTCTTTGGGGCTGGTGGTGTGCCTCATTTCTCCCGGTATTGCAATCATGTGAAAACCCCATGAGTTATCAAGTGAACCCTCCACATCACAGAGAACAGAATCTCTAGGTTTACTTTTTTTTGCTTCAGTGAAGATGATAAGCCATGTTAAAGCTACTCTCTTTTAAGGAACACGACAGATGAAGTTGGGCCTGACGTCCCAAGCTTCGCTCCAGCTCTGTCTGCTGGCCGTTAATATGATCTCTTCTGCTCCCAGACAACTGTTTACATTTCTCCGCCATTTAGTGTTACGGAGGAGGGTAAACTATTTTAGGATGAAAATGTGGGCCACATCAAGATTAGCTAGAAGACAGACTAGACCAAATACACCCGGGAAGAGTCGGAAACAACGTAAGAATAAAGTATGAGCTTCTGCCTGGGCCAAATACAGGTTAATGCATGCATGACCCAAATGTGTAGGAATATATTCATAAGGATACCCTCTCAGAAGAGTTACTGCCAAACTATCCACAATCCTGGTCTGCTTATGAACACAGCTTCATTCACAAGGAAGAAGCTGTGGCATCACTGTATTTAGCGCAAAGCTTCGAGAGGACAGCAAGATATTGTGTTGTGTCATGTGAATGCATAATGTTGCGATGAGTGTTCTGGGAAATATTTGTCCATTACAGTCGGTGACTGATGAATAATGGAATATCTGCTGACAGGCTGCAGTGCAGTGAACAATGTCACTCATTTTCAATACAGACAACATCTGTGTCTGAAAAGGCCAAAGACTTGGGTTTATGGTGATTTCTCCCATTGCAGTCTTAATTCCTAGAATTTGAGAATACTTTTAGAAACCTAATTTTATCTGCAGAATATCTGTGAATCTTAATGCATGACTTCAGGAAAGAGGAAAAAGAAGAAAGACGTGACCTCTACTAAATCAAATGCTTCAGACACAAAATATCCATCACTGCAAGACACCACATAAAATATCTTGTTGCCAAAACAAACAAAGAATCTTGGGAAAATGGTTGGAAATGACCTTCTGAGCATCCTCTACTCTGGACATTTATTTTAGGTTTCTCTAGTCAACCAACACCTATTTCAGGCCTCTTTCTCAGACATGACAGGGAGCAGAGAGGACTATTGCCGTCTGGTGACCGACAGCCAAATGTCAGACAATGGCTGAACACAGTTTTTTTCACGCTCACAATTAGAGCAAGTGACAGCAAAATGTGCCACCTGTGCAAACAGCTTTATCAATGGTGACACTCTAAGAGAGACTTTAACGGATGACTGGGAGCAGGGAGAACAAAGAAAGTGTCATCCTGTAATCTCAATGCATGACAACAAAACAGCATGCACGACTTTTCACAGTAGTCTGTGTCAAGCAGCTAAAAAGATTGAAGGGGCGTGAGGTTGTCAACACAGATGAACCAAAAAAAAAGAGAAAAACACAATGAACTGTTGGGAGAAAACAGCATTATGTCATCAAGTAAAAAAAAAAAGATAAGTCAAGCAACAAAAAGACACAATCAGTGCAAATATGTTATCTCTTAAAATAACACATTATTTAAATTTTAGTTTTCATTTCTGACTATGTTATATAGCATTCTTTGCCTCCAATCTCCTTTCTACTGGGAATCACTTTATAATTCTTTAAAATAACGGCATGTTTATGTTCACACTGTTCAGCCTGTCCCTGTTTGTGGGGTCAAGAAAGGGTGAGCTGCCCTTTATTTCACGTTCAGGACAGGACAGAATAAACCAGCGTACATGGTGGTCTGCGTTTCCCTTTCCTGCCTTCTATTAGCTACTTTCGCAGCGACAGTGATTAATGAACACAGTTGTACCATGTCTCACTCCACATCCACCCCCACCCCAGCAGCCCCGGCCAATAGAGAGTGCCACGGGCTACTTGGTCAGCAGAATCTATCTTGTGAGTGACCTGAAGGAGGCTGTTTTCTGTCCTTTCCTTTGTGGCTGTGTGTACACGGGAGGCAGCAGATGGAGGGTGGGCGGTCTGCTTTGCTAACAGCCCTTTATTACTGGAGTAATGCATCGCCATTATGGGTGTTTAAGACACAAGGCCTGGTGAGCAGGGGGAAGGGACGGAGAAGGAGAGATGGGAGAGAAAGAGAGGCCTAATTACAGTAATGAACTCATTTTCTGTCTCCGATGTTGGACAGTCTGTCTTTCATCTTGGTTCATCTGGAGAGGAGAGGCCCAGTGGTTCTGCCAGGTCTTAAAATAATCCTGACATTGTGGCCTGATTAAAGGCTTGGGCAGATATTAATACGCTGTCAGAAAACTGGCCACGTTCTATCTACCATCCTGAGATTAATCATCTACTATCACTCATAGGCCATTTCACCAGAGCAGGACACGTCGAGTGATGTCAGCCAACTCTGACAGACACACTAGACAGACTAACTTCTCATTAGTCACTTGCTCGACTCCTACACAACTGTCAGTGTGATCATAGAGAGGAAGTCCCCTCCGAATAAAGCTGCGGACTGTTCCTTTTGTCGGGTTTTGGTTGCAGCTCTCTTGCACTTTTCAGAATGAATCCAATTAGGATTGATCTCACTGGCCAGTATGTCACATTGAGAAATACACGGCTCCTGAGCTACTTGCACTAAGAATGAGAAGATAAATATATTTTTTAAAATGGGATTTATGGAAATTAAGTCACAATGCACGGATGTTCTACAAAACAACACTGCATATATTAGCACTGAAGCTCTATTAGATGCCAGTTACATGCATATTTTGTGCACAACATCATTAAGATTACCCCTCTCAGAGCTGACAGCACTTTGGGAAATTAGGCACATACTGTACTGCTCAAAAGCCAGGGCCATGCCATAAGCCCTTTAAAAAAATATTCTTGAGAGGGATGTCAAATCCTCTGCATGCCTCTTTTGCAATAAGCCCATTTCAGGTAGCAGTGATTCTCTGAAAAGCCAAACTTAGCGTTAAGGTTACCTTTCAAAATATCTTGTGCAGCATAAACTAGAGCATTTGGGGTTGCAAAGATTTAATAAACTGTGTTAAAAAATTGCAAAAAAGTCACCTAGAAGTCACAATTATGGGAACAAAATATCAAGATTTGCATATGTTTGGCCTTCACAGGCACAATTTAGGTACACCGTTCTGTCAATAAAAACATTCTGCATGATTACAGAACATCATAATGACACAGCTGTGTGTTTTCATTTTATTCAGTTCACTGGTAAAGCTTGTAGGCTTAAAAAAATGCTATTCAGTTGCTTGAATTTTCAAAATCCTCTCAAATATGGCTACTTCGAAAGAGTCCCGCCCACAGCACATCAGATCGAAGTCAAGCATGTTTGTTTAGCCCCGACCAAGCTGGGGGGGCACTGTGAGCCCTGGGGTGAACACAGACCTGTGATTATGGACAATTATCTTTAATAAAGCCTGGTGTAATTGAGCCATATTAATGCTCCTCTGTTCTCGGCAAGCAGGAAGTAGTAGCTGGCCTCGTCCCCAAGACGCCTCGACCTCCAGAGCTGAGGCCAAGCCGTGATGCAGTCATCCTCTCCTCCCTCAGCCAAATTAGGGTGCAATGGAGGTTAGAGGCCAAGATGATTACACCAATTTTCCAGCTCATGGACTTCATCACATAATGAGTCAGGCAGCATTGCTATGTGAAGCAAATTTAAAAGTCCTTCGCGGTGCATTCTCAATCACTACATTTATTTTAGTTCCTTGTTACCTGCCTTCCACTGTTTTATGTTGAGGTTCTGCAGCCAGACAGACATTTGGATGTGTCACACTGTGTTCATCATTAACACAGAGGAAGGAAAAAATCCAACGGAAAGCAAACAAACCTGAAGGCACGTTGCTTATGCTTCACTGCCCGCCATTTGATTCCTCAATAAACTCACAATAAAAACAATGAATCACATTCCATGTCACATCACACTCAAATACGATCAAATTTGCACTGCACACTGTGTTAGTATTTCGCCCTCCGAGGACTTGATTTAAAACAACGTGGGAGCTCTGTTTTCAATCCTCTATTGTAAGCAGCTGTTCCAACCTTGCGGTGGGAATGGGAGGGGTGTGCGCGATGGTTTTGGGCAGGATAGATATTAAATTCATCACACTTGCAGTCAGAGAAGGAGGGGCATGGAGGGGTGTTTGACTGAAACCAGACACGGGCATCTCCAATCTGATGAAAACACTTGTGTTTCTGCTTCACTAGAGCAATTCTTTACCTTAACTGGGTTAAAGCGAAAGGAAAATGTGAGGTTAAGAGGAGAAGTGAAAGCAAGAGGAAAAAAGAACGGGAGTTTTGCCAAACCTTGCTCAAAGACATTTGTGCAATTAAACCACAGAGCCAATTAATTGGGCGATGTTATCCTTGAGAGTTCATTACCGGGGCCTGGGAAAACAGGCATACCATCTTCCCCAAGTGCCTCCAAAACCAGAAAGGACACTGTGTGTGAAAGTCTGTGTGTGTGAGAGTGTGGCTATGAAAGTATGGACCAAAGAAAACCAAATGCACCATTCAACTTCTTCCTCTTTCATCTGCTGCTCCCACCATTCAACCTCACAACAGGGAGGAATCTCCCACCAGCTGACACTCAAATTAGCACCGATGCTAAAGCCCTGCCATTAATGGCCACACCAACCCCTTCCTGTACACAGCGATAACTCACTATATCTAAGCTGGTAAGAACCCAATCATCTAACTCCACCCTCTCTTATTGTGGTTAGACCGCCGACCGAACGCCCCGATGTGCCAATGTTGCCTGCAGGGAGTAATGCTGAGATTTTAATGGCCAGTATGAATGGAGGGTCACACCCTCTGTGGGAGGTAAGGAAACCAATGAAATGAGTTCCAGCCAGCTGCCTTATCGAGCCTGATATGTGGAAACTAACAAAAAAAAACACATCCAGTTATCCTTTAAAATACTTACATGGATGAGAATTTAACAACCACAGATGCTAAGATTTATTTAGGTTAAGTGGGGTTGCGTAAGTAATAAGCTTTAGAATTAAAAATAATACTTCACCAGTGATGGGTCGCAATTTGACAGCATCATCCATTAGCAGGGATATAGGGACTGTCAGTTACCAAACAGACAGTCAAATCCACACTTTGCCCACTGCTGCCCCTGTTTCCCACCCTCTCCTCTCATCACTCTGTTTCTATTGCTATAAGCTCTAGTTTACTCAATTGGACACCACATTTGGCATGTCCTCAAAGGCTGCTGAATACAGCTCTGGCTGTGACTGGGGATATATCCTTCCCACAGGATGGTGGAATTTGAAAGTAGAGACACAGAAAGCCAGAAATCCTGACGATGGCAGATGAAATGAATAAATGCACAAGCTCCAGCTGCAGCTTAAAGTTACTGCTCATGTTGTAGGAGGGGCAAGTTGATTTATGACCGGACCTGGTACTGCTTAACAGCAACAACAACAAAAAGCAGACATGGAAGTAGTAGGTTTGTTCTCTTAACCAAAGAAGGATGCTGAATGAAGAGATTACTCTCTTCGAACAACAGAAGAGGGTTACAAATGAGCGAGGGAATGTCTGCCAGCCGCTTTTATGATGTGCCAACACGAGTGACCCACCTCATTAAAAATACCCCATTTATTCAGTTCAAAAGGCAATGGATCACATTTATAAAGCAATAAACACTAAAAGTAAGCAAACTTAATGTTGTTTAATTCCATAATTACATTAGAAGTGTTTGAAAAGTTACTGTGAATGCAAACACAGTGCATTACCAGCACCATGTCTAATCTAGGCAACATGAAAGCTGATAAGTGCATCCAAGGACAAGCAGCTTTACACTAATATTCAGTTTAAAAAAAAACCAAACAAACAAAAAAAACAACGGTCTTAGTCTATCCTTGTGTATTCATCATAGATTCATAAAATGGATTACGAGTCACTAACATGTTATTCATCATGGTGTCACATTTAGCCCATTTACCTTGTTTGGAAATAATATAAACAAAAGATTAACAAGAAACATGCACCCCAAAGCTGACACCTAAAATGTGGAACTAATCACACGACACTATTAACCACTTAGAGGGGTTTTGAACGAAACTTTGACAATCTGCATCTGTGCACCCTGTCCCTTTAAGCAAAAATCTCCCGGTAAAAGGACAAGAGAGTAAAGTTATTGCCACTGACCATTCTGAAATGAAATCCAATTTACCTGGCACTACCAACGATCACACACAGGGTGAACTCATACCAACCTGACAAAGGGCATGATGACAAAACAGCAGACCAAGAGAATACAAAAAAAAAAAAGACAAGAAGAGAGTGTGTACATATGACCACATGTTTGCATAAAGAAAGAGGGGCAGTTTCTGCAGTAGCAAGAGATGACCAGAGGCCTTTTGTTTAAATCTTGTTGCACACAGCCCTAAGCTGACCCAACAGCAGAAGAACAATGAGTAGAAGAGATAAAAAAAAAGGAGGTCAGACAGCGCAGAGTAAACATATACCCTCACTGTCTGGCCTGCACAATGTGCTCTGGGAAATGCCCACATTTGCGAATGCCCAGTCAGTGTCCCAGGTGTGCAGGCTTACACGGAAACAGAGCCTCTATCAAACAAGCACCACAGTGTCTCGAGGAGTCTAACCTCTGGCGTGAGCACTACTTCAAAAGAGACTTTATACTCCGTCTGCATTTTGATCTATATAAAACTCAAGGAAAAAATCCTTTCAGCTGTTTTACCTCTGGACTGAGGAGAGCAGACGGGTAATCTCTGCAAAAAGGAAGTTGCTTCATACCAGAATAAGACCTCAATACCATCCATGACAGCCTGGCAAAATTGAGCAGCCTTCCACAGATATGAGACAGACAACAGCTGGAACAGAAAGGGGCTGCAGATATATAGCCATGTTATGAGCTGCACTGTCTGATATCTGCCTCTGTGGTTACAGAGCTTACCCGAGGTCACTGCCCTCCAGCAGTGATCTCGCCACACCTCATCTGTCAACAGTTGTGCGCTCACGTGTAAAATTAAACAAAAGATAGCCGTTTGCTTTGCTGTGGACTTTGTTGGTTTGGACTGGTTGTTATTTCTAGCCCTAGTCTTATCAAGAAGCCTGCTCACATGAACGCAAGGCTGTTTCTCTCCACTAGTGCATCTCCGAGTCTGGCTTGCTGTGTGCCATCTGAGGCACCAGGGTCATCCGTGATCTGCCTCCATTTCACTTGGTTCAGGGAACAGTAAGTATTTACCCAACAAAAACTGCAAATGGTAAAAATGCTTTTCATTTCCTGCACACATTCAAATCTCATAATATCTACCATATGCTCCTTTACAGACAAAGAAAAGGGGTCTGCCAAAAGAGAGTGGTTTAAATGTGTATAGAAGCCAGGGAGCCTGAAGACAGGAGAGTCAAAGTAAATCTTATTATGTGAGCATATCTTTCATCTCTGTCTCTGGAAACATCAATTGCATCTTTCAACAAGTAATTGATTGTATTGTGAAGCCCCACAGCATAATTTTGAAGCTACGCATGTAAAAGCTTCAGACACAACATTTATGCTTCCTTACCCAGTTTTGTTTGGGCATGCTACATGCTCAGGAAATATCCACAACAGATGTTGTTAAAGCACTTTAAGACATCCGACTCTCATTGCCTGGTTGCACCCAGGCTGATGCTTCATTCATCAAGTCCTTTCCCAAGAGAACACGAATTACACCTTGTTCTCCTATTTCTGAATTCCATTGTCAGATAATGCGTTAAGATCACAGCCGCTGATAAACTAAATTTACCACTGCAGCTCTGGAATGACGACCTTAACGTGCCAAGATTAACATAATTACTAACAGCAATCCGTCAGGTGAGCGAGCTCAACCACAGTCGCTGCACTGACAGGGGTTTCAAATAATCACGTCGACAACGCAGAGGGCTGAGCTCTGTGCCGAAGTTAACACTGAAAAGAAAAGAGCCCCTGTTCTTGAGTTGGACTGGATCTCACAAAAAAGACAGCACAATAATGGCAGCGCCGGCTGTAGGTAGCACGGGCGAGAGGCAGGCCTCCTCCTGGCTCCACTGAAAATGGGAGTCTCCTGCCCTGTTGCCCTGCCAGCTGGCTACGTGCCCAGCGCCTGCCAGGCAGCACACTGCCATTGTCCTTTAGTTGTTTCAGGGTGATCTGAGAATTAAAATAGACAGGACAACAGATCGTCCCTGTTTATACACATGAGAATTAGGAACATGCGCTGCGGTAAACAGAGACCTACAATGCACTAGGTTAATAGATATAAGCAATGGTGTAAACTTTGCTAAGGGTGATGTAGAGAGTCCCTGTTCTGATACAAAATTAATGAATACGGACTAAAATGACTAATGGAATACTGTTATTAGAAGTGTAAGTACCACTGCTAGCACGAAGCACTTAGTTACATGTCAGTTAACATTATGTAATAACCAGCATTAGCATTACACCCAAGACACACTTGCATAGTTTTAGATGTCACTCCCAGAGCCTATTCAGGTCGCACAGGCTGAAGCTCCTGAACGTTCCCAACAGAAGGAGACCGTGTTTGTTCTTGGCTGCTCCAGTGAAGCCCCACCAACAGAGAGCACTGTGCTGTGGCCCTTCTCCAAAAGGGACCATCTGTCCCACCAAACTTGGACTAGCCACACCGGCCTTCACCGCAATAGTAAGACAGAAAAGGGACATACAGGGTTGATGCGGCCCAGCAGGCCTCCAGCATAAACCACCACCTATTTCCATCAGCACACATCCCCCCTCTGCTGCTTCCCAGCAGCCTGCTGCTTTCCCCGCTACCTCCACACCAATGACAGCCTGTCAGCGGACTGCACTCTCTCAGGGAAAGAAGATGAGAGAGATGAAGAAAACAAGGAGGAGGAGGAGGAGGAGAGAAATGGTGAGAAGAGCGCTCTCATCTCGCAAAGGGGGAAGCTGTTAAAAGAGTTGTGAGGAGTTCAGATCGAAAGCTCTGAGAACATCCACTGCTTCTGCTCCTCTGCTGAGGTCAGCCAGAGTCCACACTGCCACATTATCACTGAGACACGGTGAAGCAGAGGAGGGAAGAAGGTAAGCTGTGCGACGCTGTTAAGATTGAGAACCGCCACACCAATGCACAGACACATTCACACACCTCATTCAGGGAGCATGCTGTCCAGCAGGGTGACCTCAAAGTGTTTCAATGCCACAGTGCATCTCTCCCACCACTTACTCACTTCGGTGTGCTCAGTTTCTTTTCAAAGTTTGTTGTTCACACTTGGCTTGTGTTGCTGACAGAAATCTGGTGTAAGAGACACAATTTGGATGTCTGGGCAGCAGCTGGAAGCAGCAGAGCTGACACAGAATGAAGTTTAGTCAACTGGAGGATGCGATGAGGAACATAACTGTAGGGGGAGGCAGGAGTGAGCACAGACACACAGATGAATCACTCATTTATTCACCTCGCAAGAACTTTCTGCTCTGCGTCTGCCAGAAACACACACTCAGAAATTCCTCCTCTGATGCACACCACAGACTAGACCGCTCAAAAATACCATTGTCTAAAAACAAGTCTTTCCTCACTTTATATCTGAGTATATGTAAATTTATATTCTGCACATATATACAAGTAAAACAGGTCAATAGATGTTATGCAGCCTCTGTATTTTTCCCTATGATGCTACCAACATCAGATATCGACAGTTGCCAAGCTTACCTGATTAAGAGAGTCCTGTTTCATTGGAGCCATAAATCCTAAGAGCGGAGGACACAAAGCCCCGTGAGCTACTGTGGTAATGAGCTCACTGTGGAAATGCAATCCAAGTGCATTAAATCCATCAGCCACTTGTTGAGAGAAAGCCGCCACACTTCACAGCAGAAAGCCCCGAAAAAAAGTAAACAACAACTCTTCGCCCTGCCCCTTCATCCGATAACTAATTTGGGGAGGAAATGGAGAAAGATAGGAGAAAAAGAAGAAGAGAGCAAAATAAGGACGAGGCTGGCAGCCATCGGGGAGTCAATTTAGGGAAATGCATACAGCTGCCCCTTAATGCTCACGACCCTCTCCCTCCCCCCCGTGACAAAGCCACCAACAGAATGAATGAGACCAAGGCATTAGCATATGTAAAGGAAAGTAGGTGGCTGTGTTGGGCGGGGGAGAAACACTGCTGGGTGTTGGTGGTTGTAGGGGGAGGGGGAGGGTGGACCATGACATTCAGAACTTCTCGGGCTGACAGGAAGGATGAGGGGGAAAAAAGAGGGGGAAAAGCTATTGTTCCTGGGAGAAGATGCTCAGGTCAAGCTGGTGACCTTCCAAGTTTTAGATAGCCGACATTCGGAGCGATGGGAGATGGAGGAATCCACTTACCCGCTCCCTGTCCTCTGAACTACTGCCTGGCACAAAGGTCAGTCTGACAAACAGGGCCAGCAACCATGACCACCTTAAACACACCAAGATAAGGGAAGAGAGACACAAGCAGAGGGGGGATTGCCCTTCTTTCAAAACTGATAATCCCTCTGGCCACATGCCATATGCTGATCCTGCATATTTTTTACCTTCAGCGCAGACAGGAGGGAATGTTGGGAGGGGAGAATCTGCGATGGTCCTAAGAGCCAAGAAGAAAAATGTGTTGGGGGTGAAAAAAAAAACGAGTTCATCTCTCTCCAGTGCCTCGCTGGCTGTGGGTTTAAGGGTCTACACACACGCACACGCACACACACACGCGCACACACACACACACACACGCACACACACAAACACACACACACACCGACAAAGACTGACTGCAGTGTGTTCAAGTGCAGCTTTTTATCAGAGGATGAGGGGCAATGCGTCAAAGACTACAGCTGACTGCAGGCTGGTTACTAACAGCTGTGTACGGTCTGCGCGCCGACAATGGTAGCAAACAATAAGTGTTCCATTTAAAAGACGCAAATGGCACCGTGGAGGTTTGCTCTGCTCTGCTAAGCACTGACATTGTACCTGGCCTTTTAACGTGGAAGAAAAGAGGCAGGAGAAGTGATACAGACTTAGTGAAAACAGAGAGTGGTAGTGTGGTCAAGACTTGCTGTTTGTGGTGTTCAAATTCCACTCTTAACAGACGGCGTCAGGCAACATTGACCAACGTCAGACATCATGATGTGTTTGATCAGTTGCTGTTTATTGACGTTAGTTGTTTGAGGTCAGCTTAGTGTGTCATGGCCTCTATCATGGAGTCAGTGAAGCACACCGGAGAGGGTTTATGATTCAAATCTGTAAACCAGTAGGTGAAATGTGGGTGCAGAGACCAATTAAATCCTTCTGAACAACCACTGAGAAACCTCTCGAAGCTACAGCAGAGGAGCTGCTCAATGGCTCACGTCAGAAAACTGCACTTGTGCTTTGCAATGACTAGGTATGAATGTGTACATGTATGTATGTGTGAAGCTAGTTATTTCCAAGGAGGTCTACCTTCCTTGGACACATAAAGGCTAAATTAAGAACAACTCAATGCAGTAATTGAGTTTTGATGATATATCTCTCTTCTTGTATAGTGCAACATAATTGAGTTTCAGAGAGCTTAATTGGGAAAACACTGAAATGGTGTCATTCTAACCACTTCCTGATGACTGCTTTGCTCTGTCTGTTTCTGGTAGGAGGTAGGTAGCATGTTAATGGCAGGAAATGACAGACTTTAATCAAGCTGAATGAACGGCAGCAAGTACAGGTCTTTGTGCCACAATCATCTTTGATGTAGCCTCTGTAGGCAGGTTCTCGGCTTTGATTCGAGTTGAAGGGAAGCAAAGAGTTTTATTTGAAGAGTGGGAAGCCCCAGGAGGTAACACTTAAGAGTTCTTGTCACTGCGTCCCAGCAAACAGACAAACTATTCATCAGCCTACACACATGTGCAGCAGGGCCTGTGGAGGAACACACAATCCCACAAACACTGCTCGTTTGCACATGGACGACTGGGTCTGGTGGGTAATTTACATACCAAGGGTAGTCATTACACAAACGGATACACATGCAAAACGACCTACATACACAAACACTAAAAAAAATCTTTCACAGCTCATCTTTCAAATGCAAACGTTGTGCAGTTTTGACTGATTTAAAAGAAAAAGAACAACTTGTGAAGATAAGATACAACTGGAGAAAATTTACTTTTTTTGTGACTATCGCTGCTCTTCATGACACTTTCAGTGCAATCTGTTTTATTTATATATACAATATTTAACTAGACAAAGTGGTTTTGTGGATTTATTCTTTAAAGTTTCTGTTGCGTTTCCTGTCATGATAAGACTTCAGGAATTTTGAAGAATAAAAAGTAGCATGGTGCAAATTAGCTGTGTAATTAATGTACTTCATGTGCAAAGATATAGTTAGACATTTAGGAAAAAACACTTATTAGCTTATTAGCAGAGAGTTTGATGAAAAGATATAGAATACATAACTTGACAGAAAATAATAGTGTCCAAAATAGTAGTGTAGCACATAATCACCTGTAATACCACAGCTTAATATTTTTATACTTCTGATTTTGTATGGATTAAACAACAGAAATAAAATGTTAATTAGTGAGTCAGATTGGCTGTTCCCAGGTTTTTACGCAAACCTAAGCTAGCCACACTGCTGGCTGCAATCAGTCTTTTCATCTGTCTTTTTGCAAGAAAGTAATTGGTGCAGTTGCCAAAATGTCCAACTATTCTTTTAAAGCATTGGCACTGGGCAGAGCTTCCTCCTGGAGATATCTGGAAGATGCCTTTGTCCCATTTGTCATCATACCGGGTAAAACGAACAATAGGACAAACTGTGAAAAGCTCAGCATAATCCCTTACTTGTGCAAAGTCTGTTCAGTCTGATCACAACACATGTACACAAAATATTGTCCAGGACATTCCAGCTTGGTGATAAATCAAACAAACACTCTTATTATGTTTGTAATTGAGCCCTTTCTCTATTCATTCTATGGCCAACCTGAAAAGACAGCCAAACTCTGCTTGGTAATGTGGAAGCCATTGAGGTCTGTTTCATAATTATTGTTCTAAACAAGGTAAAACAGCATAATGTGCTAAGAAACAAGGACTTTTGCCTGATTACTTCCCCCAGGGGGCATCTAATAATGCACAGAGAACGAAAGGCACCTGTATCAGCTTAGATTGAGCTCTGTTTCATGAGGGTGTGACGATAGCCAGGCATGTGGTGCATTTGTTGTCCGGTATTTTTAGTCCTGCTGATAATGGCATGCTGTGGTAAGACAAGTTTCTCCTTAGTTATGCAGAGTGAGAGAGGAACTGTTTGGGGGGGGAAATGGCCTGCTCCTCATGTGGAGAGGAAGGGAGGAATAGCAGCTGGCAGGCAACAGGCAGACAGAGCTTCTCCAAATGTCACTTCTACTGTGCACTCCCCCCCTCGCCACCCCCTCGTCCTCCCTCTCTCCACCTTCTCTCCTCCTCTCAGTTTGTTCTGTATCTGATGTCTGAATCAGGAGAGAGCAGGAGGCTGAGCTGCCTCCACTATAATCCTATGCCACTCCATCTCTACAACAGAGGACAAGGGAGAGAGAGACAGAAAGAGGGAGAGAGAAGGGGGTAGTGGGCACATGAGGTGAGGGGGTGGAGAGTAAACAGTGGCTTCGCATCCCTCTGTGTTGTTGCTAGGCAACTTTTTCTGCATATGACAGCGCTGAGTGACAGCAGACCTCCCTTCCACACAAAGACAGAAAGTTGAGGGATGGAAAGGAGAGGAGCAGAGAGCAGCACAGAGAGGAGTGGTGATCTGCTGAATACAGGGACAGACACAGACTCAACCTCAAGCAACACAATGAAATACAATAAAATATTTGGACAAAGTCAATAGTCTATAAAAACCAAAGGTGAACCAAGATGATCTCTGTAGTCGTTCCCAATGCTGGGATCAGGGCCGACCCCGGAGTGGCAATAAAAACATGCTGATGCTAATCTTTGCTGTTTTGTTTCATATTCCTGGATCATTTTACATATTTGGGCCTATAAAAATATTCAAATAAAAAGAGGAAACTACTCCCTGGTCGCTATCCATAACCAGATTTCACTGGTGATGGTGGATATTGCATCATTTCAAGGGAACACAAGCCCAAAGGATTGGGAATCAGGCTTTTAAAAACAGCGCAAAACAACTTTATCTCTGCTCACACCAGATAAAGTAAACTCAATTTCTGCTGTGTAATTGCAGTGCAGAGCAAACTAATGGATTAATTTTTGAACACTACAACATCACCACTGGAACACTGAGGACATTTTCAGTAATTAAGTGCTTATCCAAGTCTTGTTTATATTTTGCAGTTTTGCACACACTCTCTCATTACCTATAAACGTATGATTAGGATCTGTAAGAAAACCCCTGTAGTAGAGTACCAGCATTCACCACCACAGCCTACAAACTATACTTTGGCAAAAGTTGGCAGGCACCAGTAGTTCCGGCTCAGCACACTTTGCGCGCAGCACAGATGACGTGCTTCATCTATAGGGCACATAATAAGGGTTTCTGACGATTGCTTGGACTAAAATTAGCACGTGAATAATAATCACTGGCCAGAGAGCTGCTTTTCATTGGAAGTTTGGCAAGGGAGAGTGCGCTGGATGCCAGATCAGGGGTGCTGCTCTACGGATGTGTGCAGAGGGAGCAGCCAGTCAGGAAGCAAAGGAAAGTTGACACTGGAAACCATATTGTTAACAGCAGAATGGGCAAAGTTGCCAGTGCTCTCAGATGACCGTGTAGGATGCCAGACGCCTGCATCACGGCTGGTTAGAGAAGTGGAAAGCAACACTACAAATAAACAAGCAGTGGCAACAGACGTATTCACAAATGTATTGATCTATAGACATTATGTAGGTGTGGCTTGTGAGAGTGTGACAGCCAACAAAAATGGGAGACAGAAGTGCATTCAGAATACAGCACAGGATCTCGATAGCAAAATAACAACAACAACAACAAGTGAAGTCCATGACCATCTGGTGCATATGTTCCAGTACAGCTACTTCCTCCTGTAATTAATGAAGCTCTCCAAAGGGAACAGTCTGATTAAGTGAAAAACTCTTCTTATTCTCCACAGGCCTCGTTTCCAGAGCTCAGAGTGCAATGGCTCCAGCAGAATTCCTGAGAACGAGACGGCCCTGGTTTGTCATGCAGCTGGCATGTCTTTTATAGAGTCACTTTCAAAGCTTTTCCCCCCTACAAGTGGCATCAAAAACATCTGTTCCCGGGGCAGTCACCCACATGAGAGATTGCCCGGTCCTGGCAGGATGGCCTACAGATGTAGGCAACAACTGACATGCAAATGTAAATGTAAAACCCCAGACAGCCACACTGTGACAGTTAAGACAACAACATGCTGTAAGTCACAAAGTGCTAGGAGGGGAAGAGGGAAAGGACAAACAGAGAGCAGGAAGATGGGGAACAAGAAATAATGGCAAAAATAACTGAAAGGAGAAAACCTAAATAACAAGAGATGATCGGTTACATCGGACAAAATGGAGCAGAATGAGTAGTAATTCTTAGCCAGTGTGTCCTGGCCATATTGAGGAGTGTAGTGGTACTTTTAAATCCCCGGCACAAGACCAATTTGACCTCCATCCTGTTCAAAGCAGTCCTGTTTTGGAGGGCTCTGGTAATGCTTGATGAAGTAGCAGTAGCACAGCTATATTAAGGCTGCTGTGTCCAGGGTGTATGAGATGCCTTAAATGCGCACTCTGTCTGTGCTCAGAGCAGTGTAAAACACTGTGCATCATTAAGGGAAGTGTGCTTAAGTACTGTCCACGGGCCTGTAAAGAGACTACTAGTGGGGGGAGAGTGGATAGAGGGAGGCAATGGGAAATGGTCCGAGTTATTTCCATTCCCTCAGTCCGTTTATGGAAACATTATGGGAGCAAGGTTCAGTTCTCACGGAGGAGGAAAAGATTCGGGAAGCAAGTAAGAGTGAGAGACAGGAGAGAGTGAAGGAGGGAGTCAAAGAGAAAAAGGAGGAGGGGCTGTAGAAATGCTGCTTTTAGCTGTTTTCTCTGGAAAAGACCTCGCTCTGTGTGTGTCCTTCATTGTGTGGTTCTCCCTCTGGCAAAGGCCACAAAAGCCTCCATTTATCTATCCTGAGCATCTAGCCTTATTGAGAAAAGGCCCTGAAAGGCGGGCAGCCATCACATGTGCCAGGGTGACATGGCTTTTCCCTTGTTAACACTTTAGTCTTGCACCCAGAGTGCACCCAACACAATCTCCACCAGGGTGAGGGATTACTCCTGCCGACAAAACGGGGAAAAAGAAATAGTACATCTGTTCTATATATTTGCATTTCTTTGGTGGAATCACAATGCACCACTTGACTCGATGGAAAGCGAACATTCTCAGTCAGGCGTGAGAAACCCACCCCATCAATGAGGCCTTTTTCCACCCTTTGGTTTTTTAACCAGGGTAACAGCACATCACAAGGAGCAGCTTGCACAAAACACAATCTGTCAACTTAGAGGCAGACGGGGGCCAGTTTATTCATGATTCGCTCTCATCAGTTTCTATTTACTCAGTGTTCTTTGGAGTAGAAAGGGGACCAAGTGCAATTCTAGGACATCGCAATGTGCTCTATTCAGCAATCCGCGGCTCTAATTGCAGAGTGAGAGGAATTTTCTACATCTCTAGCATTGAGGCACAACAGCTGCAGCTGGCATGGCATGTGGTGGGCGTGTTTTAAGGGAGGTGTGGCGGCTAAAAGGGTGTCAAAGACTAACCTCCCACTGAGAGCCACCCACACGCGCGCACTACCGCGTAAACACACACAAATGGACAAGGCATCGCATGCACAGACACCCACTTGTTCGCAATCACACAGCACTATGCTTTTGTCTACACGCACAGATTAATGACATTAACGTCAAAGTGTCAGGGGAAGTTCTGCGCATTAAAATCTGCTCTCCCTCTACTGCCACCCATCAGCTCATCCTTTATCTCACCAATTTAGACACACAGCACATGTACCATTGCGAAGTGCGTCGAGAGGAGGAAGGGATATGAATGCTCTCTTTTGCCTCCACATCTTCTCTCCAGTGTTGTTTCCACCTCTTCACACCACCATCTTACCATCCCCCTTCCTGAATGCTAAATGGGGAAAAAGTGTCCAGGGAGATGAGTGCGGATGAATTCATTCCTTCCACCAGGAGCCAAGTGCACTGATCCGATGTGGCATGAGGGCCCCCAGTGATCGAGTGACCTCTGACCTTCAGAACTGATCGAGGCCAACGATCTGATGAGGTGCACTTATGAATGAGGTGGGGAAGGGATTGTACAAAGATTGGGGGTTGGGTGGGGTGGGGGCAGGTTGAAAAATGTCCCCCCAGTCACAAGAAATACAGCTGTACTGCATGCTGCAGCATTTCCTCAGAGACATGACTGGTGAATGCACATGGAAGGCCACTGCCATTAATATTTATGCGATTCAGAATGACGAAGAAAGAGCCAGAGTTAGATCTTCAAATGAACGTCTTCTACCTCACTCAGGCAGGGATCAGGCACAAGATGAAAAATGTGCACAGGAAGGTGTCTTGTCCTTAATCAAAGAGCAGGCCAGACTTTACAACGGAATCCCAAATATGCACAGATTTCCTTATTCCTCACTTCCTTATCTCGGAACTGCAGCTGGCTCTGAAGAATGTCACCAAGATGGCAGCATTTTAGAGAAAGCACCAGGCACTGGCAACTGTACAACTCACTCTCTGGGTCACCAACCTGGTGGAATCAAGAGGAAAGCTTGCTTGCTTGCTTTAATTTACAAACGCAGTGTTACTTCCTGCAGGGGTTTGGTAAGACAGACGACTCCCACAGGCCATCGCTATAAATAAGATCTTAGTCAACCTGCCTGGTTAATGAGAGAGACAAAGTCTGTTGGGTAATGTGTGCGCCTGACCTTGAAATACTTCCTCAGAAATATATGAATTCTCACCCTTACTCTTGTCCCCAATAAAGCACAGACAGACACACTATTCAATACTAAATCAATAACAACTACAGGGTTCCAGGACGGGACTCCCTGGGGGACAATCCCATCAAGCAGAGGCTCATAGCTCAGTGTGTGTCTTTTTCAGCAACCGAGGCAAGAAAATGTTTGCAAACCCATCACATCCTATGCTGCAAACCTAGCCAAGGGCACATTGTTGATTCTGCAGTGCGACAACAAAAACACAGAGGCGACAACACAGTGGTGCAGCAGCAGCCCATGAAGTCAACAAACAGAGCAGCTTGGACCAATTGGCTCTGTCTGAGCAGAGTCTGGGGGAAATGCAAGGACTCTCCTCAGGGACCCCAGGCTCAGACTGCCTTTCAGTGAGAATTAAACAAATGACAGGAAACAATTAACCTACACCCCTTTCTCTCTTTACACTCCCCCAGAAAATGTCAAGTGTCACTACCTGAGAGGATGGATCTTTGTGTGTGACCTGGTGAGACTGTGTGTGTTTACATGCACCTCACTAACCTGATTATGGTTGGTTTTCTGCTTTAACTCGGTTTCATTAGAGTCATGTAAATGAGAAATTGTTTTCTTAACTGGGGCTGGGGATTGGAACAAATCTGTTTAACTCAGCAAGATTAAACAGTGGAAACAGTATGGAGGAAAGAAAAGACACGACTTTCAACTTTCTCTAAATGCATTACAGTAATTATAATACAAACTAAACCCATCAGCAAGCTGGAAGCCTGATTTGACCCCTGACCTTTGGTGTTTGTGTGCTCTACCTAAACACAGATTATCTTGTGACAGATGAGAACAGTGTAATTATACAGCTGCGCCTATGGTCAGATATCCAACACCTGGCTGTGTATGCAGCAGTTGTGTGCTCGTTGTGTTTTGGCTCAAGCCCATACTGCTCAGTGCTGAACTGTATGTGGCCCTGCAATCCTGTTTACATTTTAGAAATGTTCCTTGGGCTTCCAGTAAACATAGCCTGGGGAAGGTAAGCACTGACTAAATACACAGTGTAGCTGCTCGGCATTGTAAGAATTACTTGTGCAAAGACTTCTTGTTGGGATACTAACATAGTGTCTGGGACAATGTTCGCCTGTCTGTGTTATGTAATCTCCTTTTCCTTGCTCCTTCTTCTTTTAAGGCAGTAAACCCATATAAAGACGAGCATTCAGTGTCAAATGCGCTGCCCCTCTAGCTCTGGATCCCACAGCCTCCGACCCCCTGTGGCTAACCCCCCAAACGTCCGGAGGAGTCTTCAAAACACTTGAGCAAAGGGGAGGAGGGGAGAGCCGTTGATCTCCTCTGCATTGACAGACAGCGCGATTACAGAAGCAGGAGAGAAGAAAAAAAAAATCAGGCCACTGTCACTCCAGATCATTATCCTCCGTCAACAGCCTTTACAAATCGCATAAAAGGAATGCTAGTCGAAATGATGTCGCAAAGTAAGGGAGAAAAAAAACAAGTAAGATGGAATATACTACTCTAGCTTCAAATTAGCTCTGCTTGGCTGGGCCGGTGCTCCTTAAACGCATCATACCGCTGCTGCAGCAGCCCCAAGTACAAGGAAAGGCCAGGCCGACTGCCAGCGCTGCACAGTTCAGCTCCTCTGCATTGCCTTCCCTTCCACTTTGTGTAAAAGGATTTCCCATACACACCAGTAACTCCAGTATCTCAGGCTTGTCTAAAATACTCAGAAACTACTATGTCCTTGCTAATAGCAAGTTACAAGAATAGGCCAAAGGCAACATCATGCACAGGCATTTTTGTGCTTCAGTAAGTGGATACAAAGGCTACATAGTAATGTCCTGGTTTAATGATGTGCATAATTCAAAAGTACAATCTGAACAGAACTACAAGAGAAACAATATTTATATTTCAAGGATATTGAAAGGAAGTGTAATGTTTATTTTAACCAAATGACAGTCTAGAAAATGAAAAAAAGCTTCTTGGCAGAATGGTATAATTCCTCTGACTTCCAGCCAGCACTTAAAAGATTTTGACATCTTGCCGCTGCTGTCAAATGAAAGAATAACATGATCAGAATAATACATTGAATCGCACCGCTCTGAAATACACATTGAAAATAACAACTGAAAATGGCCCAAAGTTTGTTATAGTTCTGGGATTCCCAGTATAAACCACATATATTGAGTAAACTAAACTCATTATCATCTGATTTATGGCTCAGTGGAAACACAAACAAGAATAGCACCCTCCTCCCAATATGTTTCGTCAGCGCTTTTTAAAAACACAATGACAGACTTCCGACCATGACTACACTTTCTAATTTGTCTCATGTCAGTGAGCTGGCAACATGAAAGGAGCCAAGAAAAAACAGACACTTTCTCACAATTGATAAAGGACTGTTTGGGACAAAGTTCCTTCCTGTAAAAGGGCTGATGCTCAGAAAACGTGCACATTCCCATCTGTGCTGTACACAAAGCAGCCTTTGTCAAACAGCACAGAGGAATAAAATTCAATTCCATTATTCTTACTTCATATTCTTTATATCTTAAAGGAGATGCCGCTTAAGGAAGGTGCCTCACAGGGTACAGTGTAATGTCTGTTGAAGCTCTCCTGATGTTTAAGTGGGCTAAATTGAATTTCAACATAAGCTCATGCTCAACATCAACTGCAGTGCACTGGGGAGGTTAAGTGAAGGATACTGGCTCCAGCGGCAATGCCTCGGTGGCTCTCCCACACACGCACGCAAACACGCCAAAGCCAAGCACTTTATGGCACATCTGTCACGGCTAGGCTCCATTTGACTTGTTAATTACAATCAACCTCTATCAGAAACAAGTCGGTGTACTTTTACGCCTCAGAACAACTCATCCGATGGCTATTTACTCCATGGCTTAGCAGGGGTCAATTTGACAGTCAAGGGCACAGATGTTTGCACGGGGGGTTTTGTGCAGTGTTGGCCTACAGGTCTAGTCTGCAGAACCTTCGAGGATTCCAGCGCGGCTAATATTACAGAGATCGATATAATAAATATAATAAATAAATAGAATCCAGCATGAAAATACAAAAATAAACCAGTTAACTGTTAAATAATTCCATCCGTCCATTTCCTCCAAATATCATCAATTTATTTATTATTTTATCTTACTGGCAAGTAATTGTTTGAGGGGATGAACTTATTGGGACTTTTTGATTCATTTACATATTTTCCTGTATTCATGCATATTGTTGCCTATCTTACAACTCTTTCTGAACCCAGTATTGGTCATTTTGAACTTCCATACCAATGCCTTTATCATGGTGGTGTTCAGTGAATAAACAGATGGAAACACAGAGTGAGAGAAAGGCCACAGTGGCATGCAGTCCAGATCACTCACACCTAGTCCTGTCTGCCTATTCAGACAGGCCCTTTCTTTTTCGCTACAGTAGGAAGGAGGTATGCATATCGGCACTAAACCAAATCCCTTCTTATCTCCCATTGGAGACAGGCTCTGCCACAGAGGTCAGCTAGCCCGATTGTCTGGGCCCGCTGAGGGGGACACAGAGCGAGTTAACCCCCATGGGTCACCACTGGTCCTTGGACTCAGTGGCAATCGGGTTAATGACTGGCCGGCTCTCATTCTCTCCATTGTGGCCCGGTGACAAACACGTAGACAAAACATGCAAGGAGGGTCAGCAACTTTCGGTGGCCTTTTCCCCAACATTCCTGATATGGACACTAATGAGTCCCCGCGGGAACAGGAGACGCAGACATAATTCATCTTGGCAAGACACATTTTTCTTTATGCTTGACTATTGAAAATCCATAATGCATGATGTTTTTTGGAATGACACTGTTAAATGATTGGCTTGGCAAAACCAATCTGACAAGCGGTATTTGCACTGCTGTCTGCTGGGTAGACTTGGTAAGAAATGGATAAATAAAACTACTGTGTGTTCACACTTGGAACAAGATAAAGGTTTGGAGCAAAACTTGAGGGCTGGGGTCCATGCTACACTTGACAATCAAACCACCTATATAAATGCACCATGCTTTTAAACCAGCACAACCAGCATGGTGAGGCAAGGAAATAGCAGATTATCTTCGGTAATCATGACAATGGCGGTCCTTCTTTATAAATTGAGATGACCCACATTTCATCACTATAGCGAAGAAGAAACAGATTATCTAGAGAATTAATGATTTTCTTTCAGATGGAAAAATATCCTACAGTTACATCTGTGTTGACTGTCAGGGCTACATCTGTAAGCCACCGGCACACAGTTCAGATCATGTGTAGCTTTGTCTGTCAGTCGTGCATGTACGATGGAGCTTAGTCCAACAAAAGCCTGTGGGGTTTCAAAAAGGTCATCACAAACAGTAAGGTCTGTCCGATTGCTGACAGAGAACTAATATCTGCGTGGATATAATGATTGCTTAATCACCATCTGTACTGTAACAAAAAGCCTTCAAAACAGCTGCAATAGGAATATAGCTATAGGGAAGGATAAAGTATGCTTTGGCTGAGGTTATCAGAAGCTTTATCTTTTCCATAATTGGGCCTGCTATGCATGAGCCGGCAGTGGTGGCTATGTCAGTCGTCAGAGGTTAAAACCTTTATTCTCCCCTCTGACTCCCACATCCCACCTCCCCCTCAGTCCTTCAGCAACTTGGCATGTGTGTCACCAGAGGTTGACAGGGTCCTCACCAGCGACGGCGCATTTGACTTCTGCCACTATACCATCTGCTCCATCCAGCAGCCTCCCCTCCAGCCATGGCACCGATTTTTCACTCAAATGTGCCTAGCACGACAGCGAGCGGCTGGATGAGCGGCAAGACGTTGGAAAATTAAGGAGCAGAAGAGATACAAAGCATATAAGGCACAAGGGATGGGCTGGCAAAGCAGCTGTGTTAGCAAACGTGACAAACATAATATCATTTACTAATACTATTAACAACAACAGCAATTTCTGAACAAGATAACCATGAAAATGCTGAATTACTACATTTCTACTTTAAAAACCGTGTGATGAACAATGTAGAAATCCCTAGTAAAAAAGCCTTTAAATGGCAGGCATAACATCTGACAGCATCCATCTGCGTCTAATCTAATGCATCTACTACACGGGGCTTAACCACATCAGTATGGTCAGATTAACCAATGATACATCAACTAGACTCAAATAAATAAACAAACAAAGCGGCACATGAGGGCACCAATCCTCATATGTCCTCAAGAGACTCGCCACAGGCAATAACATCTCGTTTGTGCATATCACACAAAGAGTAGAAACGTTTTGCCACAAAGGGCTGCTGGCATCTTTCTGCGCTTCCCTGAAAACGCGTGCCGACACACGCCAGCGCCCGAGCAAGCTGTTAAACATGCCGTCTTAATACCATTACACTGATTAAACATGAGATGCTGCATAAAGTGAAGCGCAAACAACAATGAAGAATGGCCCTAAAAGAACCCAGCAAGCTGTCCTTGGAGCAGTTGCACGATCCTTTGGTAACCATGAGGACCCACCTTCTTCAGAGAATCATATTGATGGTTTCTTGTTGTCTTTCATCCCAGATCAACAGGAAGTATTGTTGGCACTGATGAGGCAGATAGTTCTGGATAACTAATTATGAATGGTACAATTGAGCTGTACTCGATCAAAAGAGAGTCTTTGTATGTACCATAAACATTATGAACACTGCTCAGCAAACCACCAAGTCACAAACTGACCCCTCGTGGAACAGGGCATCATTTCATAAAAAACATCAACCTAATGACGGCATCTGTGCTTTCCCTAACAGCGATGAGCAGGCTTAAATCCTTCCATAAATCCAGACGGCAATCAAAACAAGGGCTGACAAAAAAAAAAAGACAGAGAGAAAGTCTGGCTCTCACAACAGGAGCAGGCAGCATGTGATCCCCTGTCTGCTGGTTGGTTGGTTTTGAAGCAACAGGATTTGGTTGGGAGCCCCATTGTGACTCCTGGCTGGTCGGCCAGCCGGTCAGCCAGCATAGACCAGACCTGGTTCCCTGATCCCCGTCACATGCGTGGGGTGTTGGGGGGGAATGCTCCTGTGGTGCAATGAGAAGAACTTAAGTCCTCCAGCAGTTTCCCTTCCCATTCTACTATTCTCCAAATCATGACTAGTCATCACACTGGTGGCGGGGCACCGTGGGAACAGAGACAAGTCAGGAGACAGAGCAGGAGACAGTGCTGGGCGCACTGGGGAAGTGGTAAAACATAAACACTGGAATCAGCAACTATTGTTAAGTAATTTCCCAAACCTAAAGAAAGTCCCCAAACATTTCTCTGTTAACAGCTAATTTCTGTTTCACAAGCACAACATCACTGCTGTAACTCTAGAGGGGCGTCTCCAGGCCCACTAGGCCATGAGACATCCTAACCAGCTCTGCAATGACAACAACTGGATGCGGCCTGTGGGCATGTCACAGGAAACCGCTCCTACGCCAATCACGACAGGTGCCTTATTGTTCAGCCGAGCTCACATTGTGCACATAACTTTATTTTGAAAGACACATCTATCCGGCTCAATTACCCATTGTCTGGTTAGCCATGCAGAAGGCGCTGTTAGAAATAGATGAGAACATATTTCTTCTTCAGGGGCCTGTCTGCACTCCACTGATGGCAGAACGCAACAGATCTCTATTCAAACTAAGATTGAAAGACTTTCCCCGGCACTGTCATTATCATGGCTGCTGAATAGGTCTCCCTCGAGGAGTGCGCTGCTGGCAGTGGGTTTAGACAGGGTACCTAGACAAGCCTCATTTTCATCTACATGAGGGGAGATCTTGCCGTGAATCTGTCTTTCGTCTGTCTAGGGAAAAAAAGCATGTCTGCCCATCTGTAATGTAACAAAAAACAGGGGCTTTGTGAAAGAAAACTCAATGATGGAGAAATCAAATGAAACGCTCTAAATTAAAGATTACGAAGTACTAACTGCAACTGCATAATGAGGAAAGGCACAAATCCAAAATCAACTGGAAAACAGGTTAAGTAAAAGACATATTTGCATGATGGCAGAGAAAATGAGCAGATTAGCGGGGTTATTTTTTCGCCTTTGTGCACAATGATAGCAAATTATCCACACATCACTACAGATGTCTTTATGCCCATTCAGGGAAGTGGTCAGTCGAAAAATTGCCTCCCTGATGTTCAGAGCTACGACAGCTGGATTGGAGCCAAACACTGCTGCCGTTCAAGTAAAATATGTTAAATGTTATACCAGGCCATCAACATAGTGGAGCCATCTTAAAAACACTCCTGTGCCTACTTAGTTCAGCAAAGCCGAAAAAAAAAAACCTAATCTTTCCCAGACATAAAATCCTGTTATATAAAAAAAGAAAAGAAAATGGTGTCTTATTGATTCTAAAGCTTCACGAAGTCTTTATGCTTGATCTCCTCAGATAGGAGCTGTGAAGCCAAGAGGACATAAATCCAGAGCGCTGAAAATTAAACAATGGAAACTTGTACACATGTAGACCAAAGAGCACCTAGCTGTTGTGTCTGCCGCCAGTCACCAGCTGAGGAATGGGCCTATTTGTTTCCCTTTATTGGGAAGTTAGTTATTGTCGAGGCTAAACTTCCTGCAGGAAGACGGCAAAGGATACGGGGCGCTGGAAAACAAACAAGGTTTCACTTGTTTACTCTCCCAGCGGTGTATACAGCACATTGTATGTTGAATAGGCCACATGAGCGGCGAGTAATAAAGCAAGACTGCTGTGTACAAGGAGACTGCCAGATATTATTTATGGGGAATCTAAACAACTGGGATGTTTGGGGAAATTGTTCTTTGTCTGGACACACTGTCAAGCTCCCACCGCAGCAAAAAGTGAAAGATAAGCACATAATGGAACAGCCAAGCACAGCAGTGTCCTTCTCCATTACTGAGGTACATGTTTTTAAAAAGGATATTACACCCAGACATTCCCAAAACAATTAAATATGGCCTGTAAGCTGTGAGAAGCCTTTATTACCCATGGACCAGTTGGACAATGGTGCCTTTATCGCCCCCCACCGTTTTCATGGAAACACTCCACTAAATAAATTCATTCAAAAATATTTCTGTACCTGCAAAGCCACTACAATCACCCCCACCCAGCACGCGCGCGCACACACACCAACAACATGACGTCAACTTGCAGTGTCATTAACAATATAATGAATTAGAAAAAAAATCATTTTGCCTTCAGGAGTATGAGTGTAAAATTGAATGTAATGTGTGTGGTTGCCCTTCGTTAATAAACAAACAAATAAAGAGTCCAGGGGAGCTCACGCCATACTGGTTATGAACACGCGCGCGCGCGCACACACGCACACGCGCTCATACACAAACAAACACACACACACACACACATAATATTCTCCTGTCCGTGTGTGTGTTTGTCGCCCCAACTCCCTCTGCCTCGCTGCCTCAAACTAACTTTATCCTTTGTCTCCGTTATTCCCGTCGACATGCGGACGACTTTCCCCGCCTGTCGCCGCTCTCACTTCCAGCTCACAGCCCGACTTTTCACTTTGTTGCTCGGCTGGCTCGGGCAGAGGGAGAGAAAGAAACAACATTTCCTTCGCGCGTGTGCTCACCTTACCTTCAAAATGTGAGCGCCGTCCCGTCCGGGGTTGTAGTAAGTTATCCGTACGGGGTGTTAAAGAGAAAAAACGCAATTGAAGCCGCGGTCGTCGGGCTCTCGCATCTCTCTCTCCCTGTGTGTGAGTGTGTGTCAGTGTCAGCCTCCAGACTGGAGTGGCTCAGACCTCACATATCCATCCAGCACCTTTTCTCTATGATGACAACACGCAGCCAGAGCGAGACTCCGCCCACCCGCCGCCACAAACTCTCCTCCGCTCACTCACCCGAACTCTTCACCGCCGCTCCCACACCGGGGACACTCTGGCGTACTAATGTCCTCCGCGGGCTGAAATATAGGCGAATAATTTCTCTCTCTCTCTCTCTCTCTCTCTCTCTCTCTCTCTCTCTCTCTCTCTCTGTATGTGTGTAAACTAAAGTCTGGCGCAGTTGCTGCCGTTGAGCAGCACGAGCGCTATTTTAGTGCACGAGCCCCATAAGCCCTACAGTGGCACCATCTGGTGAACTGCAGAGAAGTTACTCCCCCAAACTCGACCTGATTAAATTATCATCTCCATAAACCGCCGACCTGTGATATGTCGTGCTTTTCTTGTAAAATGTTGTAGTTGTAGTTTCTTGGTTGGTTGAATTTAATTTCTATTTTTGTTGTTTTGATTTTGGGTATCTCAGATGATTATCTTAACGAACCCTGGCATGTTTGTTAAACTATGACAACAGATACGCGACAATATTTATATTTCATTTCATTCTAAATCAGAAGTATGCCTTAATTACTACTTTAAACTACATTTCCCAGGTACCCCGGGGTATTGTGTGACGCAGAAGGCACGCGCCAGCTCTGTTGCCATGGAGCCGACAGAAGCTGGAGTCTACGGGTCAGCTAACGGCTAACTTGTTAGCTGGTTGTTTTGTTTTGTTTTTGTGCTCACGCAGCTTTCAGGATGTCGAGGCGAAAAACCAGCGGCGACCCAGAGACTCTGTTTTCATTTGAGCTTTTGGTGGACAACATCCGGATCGATGGCGAGAGCAAAGTGTCCGACGAGCTGGCTCTCGGTGTGCGACTGCTGGATTTCCCAACGCTGCTGGTTTATCAGCCTCAGCGGGGCAGGGGAGGCACCAGGCAGCAAGAGCGGCGTGAGAAGGGGGAGCACACCTTCAACAGGGGCAAGTCTTGTCTCTTCAAAATGAACCTGAGCTCGCTGCAAGCCCACCTGTCCAGCACCCCCCTCTACGCTCTGGTGCTGGACGTGAAGGAGGAGACCCCCAGACTGGTCGGGACCTCACTAATTTCTTTGTCTCAAGTGATGGGCAGGATCAGACGGGACGTGGCTGAGCACGGCGCCTCGACTCCCTCCTCTCACGGCGAAAGGGGGCTCGTCGGCATACTCGACCTCATGGGGGAGAAAATAGGATCCATTTCCCTGAGTTATAAACTAATGAGTCTGGGTGCTAGTTTGCTGCCACATATCACAGAGAGGAGCGAAAGCACAGATGGAGGACAGCGTGCACAAGAAACCATCGCGGAGAAGAACACATCCACAGATTTATTACCTCCTGACTGTGATGGCGTCTGCCCGCCCACGCTGGGCAAGTCTGATGTCAGCGGAGGCATCCAAAACAACAAAGTATCAAGTGAGAACATCTCGATAAATGAGGATAAACAAGACGCTTGCATTGCTGTACAGGCTGAAAACAAGACAAGAAGCCAAAAAGTGCCTCAGAAGCTGCAAGAAACTGAAGACAGCTTTGAGGAAGATATAACCAGGTTTTGTCCACCACATCTCTTCTACAGTAATTCTGAGGAGAAGAGCAAAAATGGAGGAGGGGATTGCACCTTTCTGAATCTGGACTCTGAGCCTTCTACATTTGAATACACACCCTCTGAAGAAGATGATACTGAAAATAAAATAAGTTCTCAAGTGCTGCGGCACCAGAAAGTGAGCCGTGACGTAAAAATGTCAGGAAACCGTGAAACGAGCGGGTTGGTGTCAAATGCCCTCGGGGACGCCTTACGACAGTTGCCTCTACTAAATGCTCTTCTTATTGAGCTGTCACAGCTGAATGGCCAGAGCACGCAAGAGCCCTTATCCATTCATCCCGGACTAGCCCGGATCTACAGGCCTGCTTCTGCGGAGCCTTCAACTGGGTATGGAATCACGGCTCAAAAGGCTCAAACCAAATCATCACCAAAAACTAGACGGGGGACCGACCCACAGTTAAAACACCCCCTCAGATGCTACTCCACACCGTTAGTTAGGCCCGCAAGTACCAAAGTGAGAGACAAACAAGAGCAGAGTAAGAGCTCCCACACACCCCCGAGGAAGAGGCTCGTGTACGGTTCAACTAAAACGTTTAACTTAAGGCTGAAGAACGTTTCCCCTCTTAAAGTAAAACGCTGTGAATGTGTGGAGTCTATGGAGAAGGACTCACAGGTGAGGCCGGCCAAAGGAAAAGCCAAGTCAAGTAATAAGATCGTGAAGTCCAGCAAAAGAAAGTCGAAGTCTGATTTAAACCAGAGCTCCAGCCTGAATGAAAACATTGAGACGATGGTACAGAGCATCAGAGCGGACTCTGCACAACAAGAAACAATCCCACTAAAGCAGAAAAAGCCACATGGGGAAGTTCATAAACAAGACGGAGGCTTTCCCAGAAGTTCAGAAAAACCTTCCCTTTCTGGAACACACTTGAGATGTATTCGCATTCCCAGTGTGGACAGCGGCAGTGTTGCTCAAAGCAAGGATGAGAATGAGCATCGCAGCGAATCCAATCAATCACAGCCTGACAGGCACAGAGAGAGAACTCAGTCCTCAGGAAGCAGCAGCTCAGAGTCTTCATCTTCAGACTGCAGCGGGGGAGAAAACGAGGAGGTAGACTACGCTGATGACTTTAACAGTCCTGATCCCAGCGATGTCTACTCCCCTGACCCCACCAGCAGCCCAGAGCCCTCCAGAGCCAAGACCCCCAGGTCACCAGTCCACCTCGACTCCAGCTCTGAAGGTCTCCACAGGAGAGCAGTCCTCCCGGTGCCCATCAAAGCCCCCGGCTCTCCGCAGCGCACTCTGAGGGGCACACACATCATCCGCCCTCAGACCCACGCCTCGGCCCTCAGCTTCTCCTCTGACGACGGTGACAGGGAAGCGTCCCTGCAAACGGTTCGCTCTGCCAAACAGACGACAGACAGCAGCAGACTGGAGAGGAGCTCCGGCGGTGACAGCTTCACATCACAGAGGGGTCAAGGGAGCGCGACGACGAGGAAAGCAGGCCCAGCTGGAGTGTTTTCTCCAGAATCTGTGTCCTCCTTTGAGCCACAAGAGGCAGAGGAAGTGGAGGATGAGCTCGGCACTCTAGATTTCAGAAATGAGTATCAGCACATCTCAAAGCTGGTGTCCAACAAACTCCCCGGTTACACTATGTGAAGAAAGAAGATATAGCTCCGCATTATGGTACCATCAAGGCCACACTCTTGCTCTTAACCAAGTGAAACAAATGAAAATTGTCTAATGTTTCCTCTTAGTTATGCCGTCTGACAGCTATTAAATATATAAATAAAGACAAGCTTTCTATTAACACATTGTGTTCATTTTTACACCTGAATCACTCACTGTTAATACCACTGGACATTTGCATAAGGTGTGGGACCATCAGTATTTTAGTAACATATAAGAGAGAGGAAATCTCTCAGTGCACACTGTTTATGCAAATCATTTTTACTCGTTAGCTCATTTCCAGTCGAGTTGTCACCGGCTGGAACGCTCCCAGAGCTCCTCAGTCAGCTCTGTATTTCAGGGAGTTTCCTTTAAATACCACCTGCAACTTTGCATTTTTCCCTTGAAGTTATTTGACAAGCAAAGCAGAGACTGCTATTTCATTCAGTTTGAAACCACTGTGGTGTGTTTTGCATGACACAGTTGCGTTTCTTTTGTTCATCTGTTTCTTTTTGCTTTGAGGGTTTCAGTTGTTCAGCTGAACCCCACTACAGAAAGTAAATAATTCTTCATTCTTATTAAGTAGATTTACTCAAGCAAAGTAGAATTCTACGTACTTAGTTCCCTACATGTATTTGAACGTTCCGATAATCCTTTTCAGTCGAAGTCTGTATTAATAATTCAACATAACTGTAAGATGATAACATGCAGATATGTACAATAAAATACACAATATAGTTTAGATGACATCAGTTCCTGCTTGACCAGCAACAGTTTTAAGCTGCTGCTCACGCTACATGCATTATGCACTGTGCATTAGTAATATTAGTCCATTAAAATAATGGGAAACACTGACAGGGTCCAACACTTATACTTTTAAATACAAGACTGAGATATTGCTCTAATAACTGAAGTAGATCATATAAATACTTTTTACAGCCGCTACTTTATTTGTTTCCATGATACCAGTAAAGAAAGTCTCATGGTGACCTGGTCCAAGTTGTGTTTTTATCTTTACTGGTGTTGAATATGCTCGTATAGTGAACCAAACCTTCGGCAGATGAGCCCAAACGTACTGCGCTTTTCAAAATAAAGTTCTGTACCCTGGTGCTCACCGCGCATGCGTCGCCTGGTTGTGTGCGGAAGTCAGCAGAAGCAGCAGCGTGTTGAGTGTTGTGATGTTCAAACACGTTTTTCTGACAGGACCTCCAGGTAAAACTTCACTGCCAGTGTGTCCGGCAGTGCTGAGGCTGAAAGTGTGAACCTTCAAACCAGGCAGTCAGCTGTTTAAACGTGAAGATTCACTCAGTAAAGTTAATGTTTGCTCTGGTGAAAGTTAGCTTGTTTTAGCTGTTTGTATCCGAGTTGTATTTATATCATTTTATACTAATGAGATAAGACTGAATGATATTTTGAATATTCTGTATATCCTGCACATAAGCTATACAAATACATCATTGTACTCAATCTGTTGCTCTCCTCTAGTCACACTTTTAGATTATGTTACGTAGTGTTATGTTTAAGTTATGTTATGCTAGTTATATTTTGTGTAAGTTATGTTTATTTATTTATTTCTATTTGCTAAGTAGCAGGTAGTATAAAAACAAGTCAAATTCCTTGCATATACACACATATCTGGCCAATAAAGGCGATTCTGATTCTGATCAGTTATTTAGTTATTATAACTCAGTGTTTTCATACATACCGTATATTGGTTTAAAGTCATATAACTGCAATACCATGATTACTGATGAATGAGTAAGAATGCCAACATGACTAATCCATGGATTAAACAAGTCCTAATTTGATAGCATAGCACAGCATCTGTAATATTAAACAGTGAGGCTGCTGTTGTTTTTACACTGTCCCTTGTTTTGCTTACAGGTGTGGGGAAAACCACCCTGGTCCAGAAAGCCTGCGAGGCTTTAGCGTCATCGGGAGTGGGAGTTGAAGGTTTTTACACAGAGGAGGTCAGGGAGGGAGGCCGGAGAGTCGGCTTTGATGTGGTCACAGTGGCAGGAGAGAGGGGCCACCTGTCCAGAGTCAGGTAGCAGGACCTTCAGTCCAAATCAAACGGCCTGCCTTCTTTCATCGGGCTGTTTTTCAGTTTTTTTTAGTAACCTCCGCCTCATTGTAACCCACAGAGACGCTCCCGGTGCATCTCATGGCAGACGGGAGTACACAGTTGGGCAGTATGTCGTCGACGTGCCTGCGTTTGAAAACCTGGCTCTCCCCCTGTTCAGAAATGTAAGATGTCGGCTTTTTTTAAACTCACCCTCGTGTATGGATCACAGTGAAGAAAAACTCTCCCTTTTCCTCCCCCCTCAGCTCACTGCTTGACAAATCATCAAACCTTTGATTTTCTTTGAATTGATGGAATAATTGGAAGCTTGCAAACGCATAAATTCCAGAGCGACATTTTTAGTGTTCGTGGTGCCGTCTGGCTGTCACTGACCGTGATTAATCCTGCATGTAAAGTGAGCCCTGAGTGACGCCTACACATGCGCTGTAAAGGAAGGTGTCTGTGCCCCGGCGTCACACGCTCCACTTTCATCTCACTTAAAGCATCTCTGTAATCACCGCGGATCACCCGTTCGCGTGTAACAGCAGCACTGTCAGGCAGTGATATTCACACATGAGACGTTAACATGATGAGCTTTTCCCTCATGTCAGATCAGCCACTTGGCCACCAGCGAGGCCCATTTAATCTGTTTATCAATACACTGTATTCAAATTGAACTGGTTTCCTGTCATATCACCGAGCATACATTTATGCATGCGTTGACTGTGCTTCTCAATGCTGTCATCCATTTTTGTTCCAGTTAGGGTCTGCAGAAGGGGGCAGCAGGAAAGTGTTTGTCATTGATGAGATTGGAAAAATGGAGCTGTTCAGCCAGTCGTTCATCAGGTCAGTGCGACAGGCTTTAGATGGCTCACCCTGCACCATCTTGGGCACCATCCCCATCCCCAAGGGCAAACCTCTGGGTCTTGTGGAAGAGGTGCGGACCAGGAGAGATGTCAAGGTCTTCACGGTGAGTACGCATGGTAGCCCACACTCTGGGGAAAACAACAGAGATATTTAGGTCAATTTAGGAGCTCTTAACTCCCACAATAGCTATAGGACAGTGTTTACACTGTATCCACTTGGTCTTAGGAGGGCGGTCAGTCTGTTCACTAACGCACAAGGGGCATGCCCTCCATTATCCCTCTCCTATAGCGGGATTAACTCTAAATCATGCGTGACTGATTCAACAACAAAGGGTGGTCTCGAATGTCAAAATAATTTATCACGGAAGACTCAGTTATGGATATTGTCATGCAAAATACTCCCCATGCTGGGGTAGTTATTATATTGAAGAAGGTGGGGCAGTGCAAACATTCTAGTGGCAAACATATGATTCGTATTTTCACTTGTGTGACAGTAGGTCAGAGATTAGGTGTATACAACATGTGGTTTGATAATCTCAAAGTGGACACTATGTTCTCTGAGGCTTAGATCCATCAAGGCAAGACATTTGTCATAGTTCTCATATTATTTATCTTTGTCAGGACAGGTTGAATGATTTTCCATCAGAAGACTTGGCATCTTTAATGCTTTTTGATTTTTTTCTTTTCCCCACTCAGGTATCTAAGGAAAACAGAAACACTATTCTGCAAGACATTTTGGCAACACTACAAACTTGTCTGAAACAAACAACCTAATATGGAGAATCACTGCCACTAAAAGGGAGAAATCCTGCAGTCCCTGAGTGTTTTTGTGCTGACAACAAGTTTTATTTGTGTCAGTGCATATACGGGACATATACAGGCAGACCACGCGGTGGATGTACACACGCTTTATAACGAGGTTGTGACCTAACCTGAGGGGCGTGCGGAGCTGCTGGAAGAGTTAGTGTGTCACATGCATGTATTTATGTACACAATTCATTTTTTCCTTTCTCATACAGCCTGAAAATGGATTGCATGCTGAATAATTGATTGTGAGATGGAACACAGCAGGGGAATTGTTCGGTTAGTGTGTAAATACGTGTGCTCTCAGAGTCAAAGACTGCTAGTTCTCACTTTATTTTTTATTTAGCCGTTAGTCTTATAGAGATACCAGCAGGCGTTTCTCATCTGTTTGGATGTAATAATAATTTGTTCACAATCACAAGCTTCGCTTTTTTTTAATGTGCAAACAAAGGAACGCCCCTGTTTACTCATTTAGTTCTTTGCAATCTGAGCCTCCCTTGTGTTCGTCTTATCAACCTGAGGACGTGCTCATTGAAAATCAATCAATATTTAACGGTGTAATGTCCAATCCTTTCATGGTTTATTCATCCACAAGCATGAACAGAAAGATTGAAAAATAAACAGTTGCTGTCTTGGAACAACAAGATTGTTTTCCTCTGGCATTCATTTATTATATTTAAAGATGGAAAGTGTTCATTTGTTCGACTGTCACAAATGTTGCCATAGTGATGACGACGAGCTTCAGTCTTGTTTTCATGTTCAGCAATACAATAAAATATGTTTCACTTTAGTTTCAGGGATTTTGTGCCCCATCCTGAGAGATAATGGGATTTCTATCCATGTGCAGTCAGATTACATCAAAGGATAAACGGTGTCATTGGATTTTGATATGTCAGAGTGCATTCATGAAGGATTTATTCCAATAGCACAGCTCTAAAGAGGTCTCTGAAGGGTTTTTATAGCTATAGTGAGTTGTGTTGTCAAACTTAAAGATAAGTAAAGCTCTGCGACTGTCAACAAACAACTGTGTATGAATTCTGCCACGTTAATATCTTTTATTTTGCATTCCTTTTAGACATAGTAACAGCTATTTTAAGAGATGAAATGTTTATTAGGAATGGGTTAAGTAATTCATCATCCGCAACTTTGAAGATAGTTGAGATCTTTTTACAAATAGAATTTCACTGACTCTGCACGAGCTCCAAAGTCTGGCATTTGTATGAAGGTTTTTAATAGAAACCCTCTGGCAGAGATATTTGTTTTGACACCGAAGCATCTTCAGGTCATTTCAAAGTGAAAATACTTGGAGAGATATTTTTCTGGCGTGTTTTTTTAATACTGCTTGTGTAACTGATGTAACCTGTCAGGTTGGCTGCAGAGAGAGCTGCCAGCTGTGATCTGCGTCAGACGTGCTGCTGCGCCGGCATCTGTTCTGTGGCCTCGGCTGCCGTACCTCTGGATCGACTGGCACTGACCGTCGCTGGATTGGCTTCAAAGTCAACACCGCAACGGTCGTATTTCTGAACTAACATGGAAATATGACGTTGCGTTGTTATTGTAGGCACAGGCTTAACGGGCAATTAGAGTCAGTGGTATGGTTCATGGTGCCGGGCGAGCCAAGCAGAACTACTGCGGGGCTGATTGGAAGGTGATCCTCAGCACCCTGCAGCAGGGTGGCAGATGGATTATATAACAGTAACAAAGACCATGTCAGTTTCACCAAGTCAAAGGTGTGTGCGTTTGTGTGCATTTATCTGTACATGCATCTGATGTGTTATGATTAGCAACCATGTTGCACATATTGTGATATTATGTGCATATCATTTACAGCACTGAGTTACAACCTGGGAGAAAAGTGTTAAATAATATTGTGGAGTAACTCAACTCAAACATGTTTTCTTTGAATAAATGTCCACACTTGAATCGTGGTGTTGAGAGTGTGTGAAAACAAGAAATGAAGCAGAGAAGTGGAAACAGTTAGCTTAAAGTGATAAATTGGTTTTAAAAGCTAAAAGTAGTAAACAGTTGGAAGAGGTAATTAAAATGATAAGTAAGTGTGATATAGCCAAAAGAAATGGATAAGTGGTTGACATTGTTTTAATTTGACACTAAAAGGACTACTTTTTTTGTTTACAAACCTTTGAAAAAAAACAAAAAAAGAACAAAATACATCTGTATTTCATAGCTGTGTTATGATAACATAATTCTGATTTTGCCCTCTTGCTTGCTCTTTTACATTGTGAACACCATGCGTTTCTTCATAAATAAACATTGTGCAGCTTACAATTGGGTTTACTGTCAGGGGACTTGAACGTATTGAGTGTTCCGTGAAAAGCCATATAGAATAGCTTGAATGAATATGAAGTGAGTTAATATCCATATCGCAGAGATGCATTCGCACCATATCTGCAGGACAGATGTCTGTGGCACCCCGTACGTTTTATCCCTCCTCACATGGAGGACACAGAAATGCAAGGAGCTTACCAACAATCCAGGACAAAAGGGAGCTCGGTGGTGGGTAGGAGGGTGAGTGGGAGGGAGGGAGGGAGGGGCGGTGGGGTGGACGATGGGGAGCTGACGCTTAGATGAGGAAATTTCTCTCCAGTTATTGCACTTTGTGGTACCAGCCCAGGAGGCACAAGGACAGCTGTAGAGGGGGGGACATATTATGATATATTGTCCAAGAAGCCCTTGGCCAAAATACCAAACACAACTGATGAAAATCTGACATATTGTTCAAAGACCGCGTGGGAGATGCTCAAAAGCCTGTTCCAGCCTTCCCAAAGACTTCAAATTCAGTGTTTATTTCCCAAGATGAACTTATGATTTATTGAAAGATGCGGAGCTAAAGCTTCTTAGCATCTGTGATGTTAGATTTCTCAGTGCCAAAGCCTGCACTTGGTAAGTACTTAGCAATACTCCCTTAAATCAAGGTCATTTCTCAGCATGCACTGGGGGGTGTGAGCTTCACAGCCTCTGCCACCCAACTTTGCCTGGCCCATAGGCACCCATTTCAGATATATATTCCCACAAGGCTGTAATTGAGCTTTTATTCACCTCACTGTGCAAATGGGTAACTCTGGTCCACTGGTCCTGACAAGTGGCCGTTTAGGTCAAACGGGATCTGAAGGCTGTGGAAATTAAGCTATTTGATCTGGCTTCCTAACCACTATTCCACCCTGCTGCCCACCACAGATGATTCCTAAACCACTCTGCCCATTACATCACTTTCACAGGCTCCCGAGAGCTGCTGGAGGCAGTCGGTGTTGGGTTTCAAAGCCTCCGTGCAGGCCGGCAGCCCACCCCCTCTGCAGGCTTACGTTTTGAGCTTTTTGTGGAAGCCTAATGAAAATGAAAATGAAAAGGGAAAATCTTAGCTCAGTCTCCCTTTGCTATTGATCAAACTGAGTGGTGCCTGCTATAAATAATACATTCACATAAATCTTCACTTTTTTAAAAAAATCTAATGATACTATGAAGCATCCATGAGCATATTCCCTTTAGAAATCTGATTTGTCAAGTGTCATTCATCCCTCCAGAGGCAGGGGACCATTTTCCATCAGCAGCAGGGGAAGGGTCGAGGCCTCAGGACATCCCTCTCCTGTTACGCTACCTTGATGGTTCCCTGTGATCTCCGGATCTCGTCGAATGACTGCGGTAACCCCTGTGAGTCACTCTTCGCTTGGCTGCATAGCAAAACCTGGACCTCACCTCACCTTCGGGAGGATGTGTCGTGTGGGCCGTTATTAGCGGTTAGACGGGGGAAGTGCAGCGACCGATGTGTGGAGAAGTGAGTGGGCGTTGTGCTTTTGTGGTGCACGTATCCGTTGCCGCGCCACACAATCCCACACCGATCCAGAATGCGGTGACACACAAGCAGAGCAGGCGAGCGCATCGCCGCCTCCGCAGGGGAAGGTTGAAACCCCCCGGAGCTGCGAAAGGAAGCGGTGGGAGCTGTCAGCGGATGATGATGGAGAGGTCGGAGGGCACAGAGGGGACACAAAGATTGGGGGCACGGTGATCAATCGATCGACTGCCGCCGCGTCCCTCAGGGCCGCAAAGGATGTGGCTGTCATTCCAAACTTGACAGAGAGAAAAAACACATAAACCCCCCCCCACACTTTATTGTGGAGGGAAAAACCCAAATGTTTGTAGTCCATGCATATCAAGAAAATGAGTGCCACATGTGAGCGCAGCAACTATGTGAATTCACCCGGATGTCGTTGGGGATTATTGCACAGAACGCCCTAATAACACGTCGATTATTGCAGTGACACAAAAAGCATGACTTATATGGGATTTTTTTTTTTTACATATAAACTGAGCAAATGCAGGGTATATTTTACAGTGTTGTGAGAGGTTGAGTCATTCAGGATTCAGCCCTATACAGCCTCTGTAATGATTCACAGATTGCTGACCTGCCATGATTAATGCCTCTGCTGGATGCTTTTGACAAATTTGCGCCACAATCGTGGAGTTTCTTCTAGCTGTTTCCATTCCATACGCTACTGTAGATGCCTCGTGCATGCGTCTATGCGTATGTACATGCCAAGACCACACTGTGACTTTTGGCAGTACGTCATGAAACTGAGAGGTGAGGCAGTGATTGTGCCAAAACTCAGTGCGTTTTTTTATTTTTGTATTTTAACCTTGGCGATTTTGCTAATCCACAAAAGTGAGTATATTGGTGTGAATTGCAGTGAAAAGTATAGACCTGCATACATCATATAATGTGATCTAAAGGTGTGTTGCATGACACATATTAATCCCTCCATTACTATAATTGACATGTTAACTGCTATCATTTTTAACTGCTGCTTCAACTACAAACACGACACATGCTCCAGTCATCCCTGGTGCTTCAGCTTTAATTGGAGTATCAATAGCTTTCACCTCTTCCAGTTCAGTAACATTTGAACAGTTTTTAGATTTCTTTAAATGACAGTTCAACTACTTTTAGTGATTACGTGCAAACTGAGCGTTCAACTCCCTGCAGAGCTTAAATGTAGCATTAAAATTTCAGATTCTTCCAGTGATCACGCCTGATGTGATTTCAACTGCTTCGGGTGCTTAAACTTCAACTGGAACCCAGTAAGCATCCACACTTCAATTTCAGAGAATTTATTCTTTTCTAGTTGTTTGTGGTCTCTGAATTATCCCCCAAAAATGATTACACTGAGTGACCTATTTCTCTTTCTCTCATCTGTAACTAATCTGCCCCTCAGAGATCTTGTAAGGAATCGCTGAATATTTTGTAATGCTAAACAGTGGCATTTTGCAAAGTCTTTATGCACATGATTCATTATGCAGCCCAAGTGTCTGCAGAGACTACGTGGTTCCTCAGTCTGAACTCCATGTTTCTTATGGATTTATCTGAATCATGCCTTTGAATGGTGGCAGGATTTTAATGTGTAAAGAATAAGGTTATGTTAAGATGCTCCTGACCTTTAATCTGTGTTCATCTAATCCCTTTTCCCTTCAAAGCCTCTGCAAAAAAAAAAAAGAAAAAGCTTGAACAACAGTCATTTTCGCTGCAACGGCATTAAAAACAAATATCTTCATCCATTAATCACAGCAAATCGTCGGTTTTTAATGTTTTATTATGAATAGCCTTTGCTACAGTAAGTATTGAAAAAAGTGTTAATATTGGACAGGCTCAAGCAGTATCAAACTGCTCATCTTAGTGTAAGGCAGAAACTGCAAGTGAGTGTCATAAGTTCAGGATACTGTTAATACACAGCTGAGTTAAGATAATATCACTGATTCTGAGCAGGTAGCTTTACTTTATAAGACTGTTAACCCAATAACACCACAATCCTGAAGAATACAAAAGGAAATTTCAAAGTAAGACTGCTGGGAAAATGAATTTTTTCTACTCAAATCTACAACTACATAGTGCACACTCACACAGTTTTGCTCCTTTCACTTGACAAGAACAATATAAACACTCATAAAAAGGACTTAGTATAAGTTCAGCCCGTGAAGTGATTTATATAAGACACATCAAAAATAAAACCGTGGTAGCTCTTCCGATCATAAATATAGTCAGTAGTAGCATTTTTTTTTACTTTTCAACAAATGTTAATGTGCACTGCACATTAAAATCTCTGTAAACCCCTTTACGGAAAAAAAATCAGACGTCTCTTTTTCCGAAGAACTTCTTGAAGACTGATTTGTTGCGAGGCCGCGGCAGGCTGGCGTAGCTCCTCAGAACAGAGTCCTGGTAGGCGTCCTGCCATCCAGCTAAGGCCAGTGTCGGGGGCTCAGAGCCTCTGCTTATGGATGGACTGTCTGACGACTTGTCTCCAACTACAAGAGTCACACAGTAGTTGGAGCCTCCTTCCAGGCCTCTGCCCCCGGGGGTGTGCGACGTAGGTTTGATTTTCTGGAAAGTTGCTGAGAGAAAATGGCAGCAAGAACGTTAGGAGAAAAAAAAACTCTGCTGTTTGTGATCCACTGATACCTTATAGGTCATTTAGGTTAATAACTGCAAACTGACCTGATGTGAAGGAGTGGGAGCGACGCTTGCTGCTCAGCCAGTCCTCGCCGCTGGGCACAGGGGAGTGAGGCGAGGAGGAGGTGTCGCCTGTGGATGCTTCAGACAGCCCGTGAGTCACTGTGTGCTGTAAACCGCCTGCATCGTCATTTGGAGAGGAACAAAAATTAGAAGCAGAAATGAAGAACAGAAAGAGCTGAGCAACGAAGAATATAAACACTTATTGTGGTAACAGATGTGAGCTGTGCAGGCCTGAGATACGGTTGTTTTAGCCTGCGTTAAGGCATTACCTTAGCTCCCCCTAGTGGTGACTACTACGTGTGCAACTGCTATTCACTGGTTCCTTCTGTGGTTCGAGCACTTAAAGCGAAATTTAATCCTGGATTCCCTCTGCGTTTTTCTCAAATTTAACAGTAACCTCAAAGGTACCAAAGCAACCAAAGCCAGCTTGGTTGTTCGAATGTCGGGAAAATGAATTAGGTCCTGTTCAATCAATAACTACTAAACGGAAGTACATCTTCTAACCACCAGTGGCTCAGTGGGGATATTCAGTAACCAACAATATAGGGCGGGTAGAGTATGGGGTGGGGGTGGAGGGGTGACACAGATGCACACTCAGTTACCCCTCCCCAGATGAGTATAGTTTTAGTTTACTCAGCAGAAGGCCTTACTGCAGCAGCGGCCTTCTGAGGATGAGATGGTCGACCGCTCGTCCACACTCCTTAAATGACTCTGCGGCATGTGACTGAACTCTCTGGTGAGGACAACGATCTCTTTGGTTCGGGCGGCGGCCGGCGGTTTGCGTCGGGGGAACGTGGAGGTGACATCATGTTGGGAGGCGCAGTGGCATTTGGCAAGACCGTGACAGCTGGTGCAAGAGGAGGGCTTTCTGGAAGGTGGGAGGGGAAATATTTTTAGGGTTGCAAGCACTTTCAAAATCATTTTCAAAATCAAATACTGGAGGTTATTTAAGCATCTTGTCTTACAAGGAAATGGGGAGGTCTTGACCAACTGGGAGATTTGACATTGAAGACACCGACTCGCTCTGACCTTTGAAAATAAAAGTGTAAATGAATGCCATAATTGTCACATCAGTCCAGCCTTAGCACACATTAGCTTGAAGGTGAAAATGTTTACCTGTGCTTGCTTGTATTTTCATCATCCATTTCTTCATCATAAAGCGTGAGGAGGCGTTGAGCAGATATTCAGACCCATCACGGAGCCTGAGGGCCAGAAAAGACAACGGCTACAACCTCCAGATGCCAGAAGGTCAGACACACAGCTGTCTGTACATATGTCATAGAAAGAGTCTTCTCCAAAACATTGTAATTCAGTGTGTATTCAAGCCTTACTGTAGTCGAAAGCAGTTGGGTTTTTTGGTGTACTCTGGTGCAGGTGAACACTCAGCTCCCATGAGGTTCAGCGGCAGGCCGCATGCAGAGCTCTGCAGCACAGCACAGATTGATCATCACTGACTTCATACTATCCAATTCAATTATTTATCATTTCTGTTCTCCCAGGCTCCTTTGTTGTAATTTTTCTGCTTACCCTCAGTGTATCCTTTCTGTCCTGGTAGAAGCACAAGGTGTGTCTATATAGGACAGCGTGGTAGGAGTTCCAGCCTCTGGAGGCCGCCTGTGAAAATAAGATAAGAGTGTGTGCTGCTGACTGCGGGCTTTACTCTTGCTGACTGTGCTGGCTTAAAAACTGAATGGAGCATTTCTCACTTTCTTTCCTCCCAGCTGCAGCTTGTGCTTCCTCTCCAGCGTTCCCTCCATAGACTGCAGCTCAGGGTTTCCACTCTGAGAGGGTTTAAAACACCATAACATTCAGACAAAAGGAAAAACTTCTCTCTTTGGTTAATTACCAGAGCCATATTCCTAACAGGCGAAGAGCTTAACACGCTGCAATCTCTCTTACTAGGGTGATGCAGCGCCCTCCAGTGGCCACTGCTTGCTCTTGCTCCTCCTCCACGTTTGGATTTTGAGATGCTTTTCTTTGCTGACAGATGTCATCCAAACCCATATGAACTGACAGGAGACTCAGTGACTCGTCCTGATCAGAGAGAGAAGATTGTACAGTCATCACTGGGAACAGAATATTAGCTGCTCATGCATATTTTGCCTTTAATCAACACTGCTGACCCCCAGCTACCGGATATGGAAAATTTCTATAGGTTGTGTTCACTGTATATATGTATATATCCAGAAAACATATCATTTATAAATGTGTGTATTATAAATATATATATATATAAATACAAATATTTTAAAGATTAAAGATTCGGTTCACCCAAATGACATGATAAAAAAATCTGTCACACTTTTCTCCCATTAATCTGGTCCTGAGAGTTTTTTGGTTTCATTTTGTGGGGCTTACACCAACATACCAGTGAGTGGAGAGGAGATAAATTAATTTTTTTTTCTTTTTTTAAAATTTGGGTGAACTGAATCAGTTTCATATGTTGGACATCACAGTATATCAAACGCTGACCTCACCTTCGAACAACCTGTGTGCTCATCCACCTCCTCCCCCACCTTTGCCTCGTCTTCCTCCTCCTCGTCCTCTCTGTACTGATAAATATATCTCTGGTTGTCCCCTACATCCGG
>JAOXYL010000039.1:6575390-6593471 GCA_028564955.1 Terapon puta | reverse complement strand
CCCACCTTTGCCTCGTCTTCCTCCTCCTCGTCCTCTCTGTACTGATAAATATATCTCTGGTTGTCCCCTACATCCGGCAGCTTCACTGGATCAGATGCTGTCTCGTTCACTGTCACCGAGGTCTTGCTGGCTGGTTCCCTGTTGGGAAAGGCCGCCCAAGACCTCCTGTCTCCTGTGGCCAGTGGAGGGAGGTGACCTTTGGGACTCTGCTCCTTGTCGTAACCCAGCAAGCTCTGAATGTAGGGGGGCAGCTTGAACTCGGCCACGAGGAGGTTGGGTGCCGAGGCAGTGGCCAGGTTCCTGTAGAGCACAGCCGGGGTCTTTGTTGAAGGCGACTGGGAAAGGGACTCTGTGGTTTGTTCAGACTCCTCCTGGTTGGGCTGGTACATGATGTCTGAGCAGATGCTCTGTCTGTAGTTCGAAGTCCGGTTCCAGATGTCTTCTAGCTCCTCTTCTTCTTCCTCAAACTGCTGGTGGTCAAGGTGGACGGGCTCCGTTTCCAGCTCTGCCGAGTCTGCCGAAGGGCCCGAGGACGTTACAGCGTTCTCCCTCGTTTTAATGCAGTCAATACCTCCCACCTCAAGGGACATGAGCCTCCCCACCACACCCTTGGGCTGCGGGTTATCTGGACAGGGAGCATCGGTGCAAAGCTTGATACTGCTGGAGGTGGAGATTCCAGAGTCGACTGAGTCCTGACGGACACTCACGCTCACTGTTGACTTCAGATTCACGACCATATGAGAAGCTTGACTCAGACACTGAAGTCCAGGACTCTCTTCGCGCATGCTTTGGGGTCTTGGGTTTTTATGGTACTGGTGTCCATTGAGGTCCCGAATTAGTGTGTGCACACTCGGGCACCCGTGTTTATGTTCAGGTGTACATTGGGGTTGGTTTACATAAATAGGGGGCTGTGAAAGCTGACCAGTCCCGCCCCTTTCGCTGGCTTTTACCTGTGTTGACATTTTGTCCCACTCCTGCTCCGCATCCTCCTGCAGACTGAACTGGTTTTCAGATAGGTCATTATAGGGCACAGTCTGGTCCTCATCCTCTTCCAGGGAAAGAGGCGGTAGTTGAAAACCTTTGTCCACATCAGGCAAATCTTTCGCTGTCAAAGCTTCTGAAAAGCTCACATCCGCTGAACTGTGCCTGACAGCAGGAGCAGGCCGGGCCTGTTTGAAAGAGCTAAGCACCGTGTGTCTCTGGGAGAGGGAGCCTGGATCAGTCCCTGCTCCTTTTTTGGACTCCGGAGGGGCGATGGTAATGATGTCCTGAATGCTGGGAATGAGGGTCATGTCCTTTGGTAAGTCGAAGCTCAGCACAGAACCCAAAGAGAGGAATCTGCAGTGACTCCTCACATGATTTGCAGAGGGCCCCTCTGATATGGCATATGGAGTAATGCTGTATTCCCCTGAGCATTCACTATCAATGTCCTTCAGCATAGGATTCTTCATGTAGGCCCCTCCGTCCACCCCATCGCCACTCTTTGCTGAACTCTTCTTCCTCCTGCCTTCCTTCAGAGGCCACGTATGCGTGTCGTACGTGATGGCCTCGCAGGCATAGTGAGGCATCTCCTCGGTTTGCTCCTCCACACCCATTATTTTCTGGATCGTGTGTCTGCGAGCATCTCTCTTCCTCTTCCTCTTCTTGCCCATCCTCTTGAGGCTGCTGAAGATGGAGCTGCCGCCGCTCCCTGCCGAGGGGTGGAAGGTTACGTTGGCCGCATGAGGTGCGGGCGCTGATGACGATGGCGAGGAGGAAGAGGTGGAGGGCAAGAAAGTAGGGGAGGCTGAGGCTGCCGAGCGGCTCTTTTGGCGAGGCAGAGTGATACTCTCATACACTGGGGCCACAGCCAAGTTGTTATCCTTGACATGCAAGAAGGTACTTACCTGTAAAAAGAAAAGGGTGTTAGACATATGTGAGCTCTCATTTGATTTAGAGTGTAAGTGCTGGTGGTTAACAGGAAGACTCATGCGCGCTGCAGGCCGGAGCCCCGCAGCCCTCTGCCTCATGTGTTACGGATGAATGATGACACTAGAGCAAAACTGACTAAGACAATCAGCTGCATTTAAGAGACAAACAAGTCTCTTTTCCACTACATCCCACACATCTGAGAAAACAATGGATTTAGGAACATACGAGCCTCACACAGCAACGCAAGTGTATTTTAAAAAAACACAAAAGACAAAAAAACACATGAAAAATTAGATGAAAGGACAAAAGAACTTGGACATGATTGCAATCGCACACTTTCAGGACTTAATCAGGATCATATGTGGCTGCAGATGCCGTCATATGCAGCTGTAATGGTTTGACCTTTCAACTCTGTGACTAATCTCTTGTTTCTGTGGAAGCCCCAGACTATAAATCACGGTGTGCAGTCTGGGGGCCTTTTCTTGAAAGTTCAGTACCAGTTCTCTGTCTAATGGCTGCGCCTGTACTGGTGTCTGGGACGCACTCCTGCTGGGAGCCATTTTGCAGCGCAAGTTTCGTAGGAAGTGAGGGTGAGCTCACTAGTTTTACACAATTGTGGCGCAGCCGTGGAAAGCCAGACAAGACCAGGTTTATATCAGACTTGTGGTGTAATGACAGATGGAGGGGAGAGCGCTTCTGTCAACATTCACAGTGGGGGAAAAGCCAGTGTGTGCTTTTCTTACTCATCACCCCTCATTCTGTCTCTGTCATCAGCGTTTTCCAGTGTTAAATCCTGGCACATTGTACAAGCTGAGGTCCAAAGAAAAGCTTTAGTGCTGGATTGTAAATATACTGATTCTCTGATTTTCTGTTGAGAATTTCACCATTTATTTGAATTTATGCAAGACTAGCTGAAAGGGCAAAGTGACTGCTGACAGATTACTGAAAAGAGGGATCTTTATTCACTCTAGAAAATCCTAAATTCAATAGCTCGTAACAAACTGATAACAGCTACATAAAGACAGTTCACACCCAACTGATTTTTGTTCACTATTTAGGCATCATACGTATCAATTCATTTCATTCGTCATGTTTATATCTTTACAGTGGACTGTAAAAGTAGCACCTCTCTTTTCCCATCCCAATAAATATCACAACTGAATGTGCTTCATTAAAAATAGACTTCACTTGGTTTTGGATTTACATTTATGACTGCAGCTAAGTGGGAAATTTTGAGTTCTGACTGTAAAATGGTTTGTTGTCTTTTCTCACATCGACTGTAAATTTTCCTGCCGCAGTGACTGCAGAGGTGGTGTGAGTGCAGATGTGATAGCACTTTGGCATGACTCGTTTCCTTTCGCTCTCATGCCTGGCTTACGGACATGGCAAGAGCGCTCGGGCTGCACCTTGTAACAGGGGTTAGTAGAGCATGCTGCCCCCAGAAAACAACTCCACACAGCATGCGGTCGCAGCACACTTCGAGACGCAGCATGCAACGCCAATTCACGCCGCGCAATTTACCTCGTTTGCACTCTGCCGATAAATCTTTCTCTTTCGCTTTAAACTACCCAAAGTATTTTCCAAAAGCCCCTGGCAGCGCCTCCAAAAGTTTTTACAGGCAGAGGATTGAGGCACAGTGGGCTGAGGGAGAGAATGGGGATGGGGGGAAGGAAGGAAGATGTGAAGGCCAAAGGAGAGGGAGGGATGAACAGCAGCAGAGAGTCAAGGAGGGAGATCCCATGCGGCGTCATTACAGAGAATGAATGACTTTCAGTAACAACATATCATTCAACAGGGGCACCCTATAAAGGTGTTTGAGGACTGTGAAGCAATGAGTGTGTTTCTCACCCTGTGGACGGGCTCAGAGGTCTCCTCCACTACCTCATCCGTCCTAGAGGGCGGGTCGAGCACCTGAGCCTGGCTGTCCCCCGCGTTACCGAAGCTAAGGATGAGGTTGACCGTGCCCCCTAAAGCAGGGCTGCCGGGCTCTTGGAGGACCACAATAGAAGGTTTGGGAGACTCAGAGGTTGTGGCGTCACCGCTCCTCGGCCCGATGCTGTTCATGACCTCGTACCCGTCTTCTAACTGCCTGTCCTCCTGCTGCTCAGTATGTCTGGGTGACAGAGATGAGGGGCAGTTGTCTCCCACCGCCTTTAATATGTCTTCGTCAGAGGGGACAACTGGGGACTGATGGGACAAGTGGGCCTCTTGCTTAGGAGCTGAGCTCTACATGGGAAGCAATGCAAAGAAAAATTAAGAAATATTAACACTGGTAAATAGGTACTCAGTCTGTATAACTACATTCCTCTCTTCCCATTTACCTCTGTTAATGGAGAGCACATTGTGGCCTCTGAATAAATGTTATCTTGTGAGGGCTCCTGTCTGCTCTTCTTGTGAAGCCACTGTTGTTTCTGAGCTCTCCAGTGCACCAAGATCCACCCAAGCATACTCCTCAGTTCCTCCATGCGCTCTCTAACCTGCAAGAAATTATCCAGGATTAGTAGGGCCAGTATAGAAATAGGGAAATCACACTAACAGTATTTCCAAAGATGGCAGTGACTCATGTGCGTGTAAGCCCGCTCACCATCTGCGTGAGGTGGTGATCTTTGTCTAAAAGTTTCCTCCCCGTGGCCAACAGCTCATCGAACTCCTCAAACTTCTGCTCAATCTGCATGTCCAGCTCTGCAGCGAGCGGCTTCTGGCCGTCTTTACCGAGATGTAAGGCGGTATCTGAGAAAATACACGACCTGGTGTCTTCTGTCCATGAGCTGTATTCAGAGGAACGAGGGCACGGGTTGGGGTAGGATGTAGCGGAGGGAGACAAGGAACAGGGCTGTGAGAAAAGCCATGCATTTTCCAAACCATGAGAATGACCAGACTCTCCCCCCCCCGATAGGACAGACATTCATCGCCTTGTCACACTCGGCCCAGGAAACTCGCGCTGACCTCCCCAGCACGTCTTAAATTATACATTTCACTAGGGACCTGTGCGTGACAACAAGAACATCCTGTTCCTTCCCTGACAAGATATTGTAATGGGCAGATGTTCTCACAAAAAGGATTACGCAAGAGCTCAGGAAAGGGGTCAGAACATCCCCACGCCCTGCTTACATCATCGCGAGGTAGCTCCTGAAGAAGTCCTGGAGCTGCACAAACTCGTGCAGACGTGATTTGTTCTCCGCCACGCTCTTGCCCAGCTCCGCCCAGCCCTGCTGCATGGCCTGGATCTTTGCCCCAAGTACGTGCACTCTCTCCGGGCACAGCTCCTCCAGCCGGGACGCCTGGTTCTCCACCTCCCTTACCTCCTCCCTGATGACTTCATAGTCGATCTGTGGGGAATCACAATGAAGATCTCCCATCACTTTCAGTATCACTCAGACAGCCTGTACCTATGGTATCTCTGTATGGCTATGACATCATCCCCATAGCTTTATGCATATCATTCAGCAAGAGACTCATATGGGCCACATATGGGCTGCCTCACTAAAGCAAGCTTGCAATCTTGACCAGTTGTTTTTTTTCTCCCTTTGACGAGGCAGTAATTAATAGCATTGAGGGTTCTCTGGGAGTAATACTTCACAACGTCGCTCGGCTACAGTCGTGGATGCCTGTCTGCTGACGGCACAGTTATTTCAGTTTGGGAGATTAGCTCATTTCTGCTCTTCAGTGGTATCAAGTCCAGACAGCTGTGTGTGCGTGTGATAAACACAACGCTGCCCAAAAATGACTCACACAGAACTTTACCATCCCCAACCTCACATCTCCAGCCCCGTGACCCCTGGACACATACACAGCAGATTTACCCACCAGATTTACTCACAAACACACACACACACACACCCACACACACACTTTGAGAGCTGACAGAACAATGACTCACACAAGCATAAATAAATATCCTGTGTGAATAATAAACTTTTGCACGCTCTATGTGTGTTTTGTGTGATTGCATGGTGCAGTTTATATAATAAATTAAACACAGCCCTTTTTTAGATGTGAGAAATTCTGGCACAACAGGAAACAGACTGTGGAACAATGTGTTGGAGGCGAGTGCGGGAAAGAAAGGGGTGGGTGGGTGGCTGGGTAGGAGGGGGGGGGGGCTTCCCCTTTTTTATTACACCAAGCAAAGCTCAATAATCCAAAGTCAATGGGATGGAATACTGGATTGCACTGGCACCGGTGAATCATTTCAGATGTTTATACCGTAGTCACAACGTGTGTCGGGATCTTCCTCTCACCTCCAGGTGGTCCTGCCTCTCCTGCAGAGCCTCTAGGCCGCAGCGGTCTGGCTCACACTGGACGGCCATATCGGTCTCCCTCTCCAGGATGTCTAGGCTCAGCTCCTTGCTGCAGCACAAGCACTCCTCCACTCGCACCGCCAGGCTGGCATGCTGGCAAGGCACGAAAGTCATCATGAGCACTCGTAGGATGTCATTAAGTCATTATACTTCACTGTGTATTATTTGTTTTCCAGCGAGAGCCACACTGCAAATTAGTGTTTAAAATGGTGTCACGGAGTCCCCTCTGGGCGTGTGTGCATACTATTTTAACATGTGTACTGCCTTTTTCCCAAGAATAAATGGAATTAACACAGAAACACTCATGCGAGGCTGAGTGGCGGCTTGTTTGGGGCCTATTAAAGTACATAGCCACAGACAAAAGGAAACCAGATGTGGCTCTATTGGTTTGTGCAGCTGTTTGTGACGAAAGTGGAGGGACTCAAACCCCTTCAGCATCATCTAACATCATTATAACTTAACAAACATTGCGGCAGAGGTCTAATGAACAGGAACTATGGCTCCCATGTGTGCCTGCCTTACACAGAAAGCTCAGTAGAAACGAACTCTCATCTCACCTTGCTCAGCAGCTCCTGGATGGCCTGGTCGTGGCTCTGCGATCGGCCTCTTTCCCTGACGGTGTCATTCAGCATCTCCACAGCCTCTCGTAGCTCCTCCACGGGGTCGCCCATGCTTTCTATCAAGGGCTCACCGCTGCCACCGCTTTGGAGCCCCAGCAATGAAGGAGCTGAGGAAATCTCACTGTGAAGAGGCTGGTGGTTACATAGAGAGAGAGATTTTATCAGACGGCACCGTTATCACTGAAAAGGATCTCTTAACATTTTCACATTTGGACATGAAGTGAATCACACTTTAAAAGGCACTTTTGGTGAAGTGTCTCACCTGGCCCAGACTGAACTGACTACTGCTGAGCTCCTGGCTCTCCTCCAGCTCCACGCGCTCCAGGAACTCAGTCAGCATACGCGTGTCCTGCAGCTCCGAGTTCTGCTGGGTCAGGGCGCTTTGGATACGACGGTACCTAGGCAACACACACACAACAAGCAGGAGTGTTTTTAATAACCAGCTACACCTTAACTGTAATCAGCATCTGCATATCCTGGCCTGCATCCTTCAGCAGAACCACATCACAGAGACTGCGAGCAGCACGCTGAGAGCACGTCCTCATGCTAGAGCGCTGTTTATGTAATCATATATCATGTGTCACGTAAACATATCCTGCACTTCGGGGCATGGAGGTACCCTGTCCGTGCAGAGTTTATATTTGAGATGGTAAAGGGAGTCATTTCAAAGGGTATTTTTTCCAGAATAAATGAGCCTTAAGTTGCTTGTATGTAGTGTTAAATAATGACATCATCCCAACTGTCTTACAGCTGCTCGGTGAGAGCCTCTACCTGCATCAATGGTTCCTCAGACTGCACAAGTTCATCCCTGCCCCATCTAACACCCCCACCCTGGAAACACTTAAGCCGAGCCCTTTCCATTTCTTTATTTTCTTTGGTCAACGCGGGGTTCTTTACAGAGTCTGAACTTGTGTTTATAGACATAGTAGGTACGTCCAGTGAACCAGTCAGCGCCATAACGTTTTACTGAGAGTCCATGACAACAACCTGACCTTCGAGGGCCAGCCACAGAGAGAGGCGTCATATTGTGGACACAGAACGGGTGACTCTGACACACACTGACAAGCTGTGGGCAAAGTACATGTCAGGAGTGCGGGGTAGACCTCGCTAAGTGCTGCATGAATCACAAATGAATAAACTTCAGCCTTGCAATGAATGAGCACATGCAGAGTTTTCTTTTTTTTTGCCAACTTGGAGGGGAAAAAAAGAAAGCTTGCGAGATCTATGGATATATATATTTGTGTGGTTTATGGGGTGAAACTGTTTGTCTTAAATAAGAGCCGGGGACTTCATGAATAAACCCTTCCATGTTGGAGCGCAAACATGGCGAGTCCAAACCTGTGACCTCTTTGGAAACACTGACAACATTCTTACTTTATTTCCTGACCACAGTGACGAGCGAAACCACCAGGGTCTGATTGTTCATCAGGGGGATACCCTTGACCTCTTCCTCTCCTTGCCTGAAAAAAGAAACTCACTTTCTTTCCACCGCCTCCATGCGCGCCGGCAGGGCTTGCGCGTGCGGGTGACTGTGGCCGTGGAGCCGCTCCACCTCCTGCCTCAGAGCGCTGAGCTCCAGGCTGCGCGCTGCCACCTCCTCCTCCAGCTGACAGCTCTCCCTCTCAGCCATGCTTATTGTTTCAGGGTCACCAGCAAGAGCAGATTCCTTCATGGAAAGCTCCACCGACTCCAGCCAGGCATCCAGGCTCCCCAGGGCCTGGAGCACTTTTACAACCTGTACAGTAGAGAGGCACAGAGGATAATGATGTAGAGGTTTTGCTGCTGCGATTTGCAAGTGATTTAGTGCACAAGGAAAACAAGCAGAGGTGATGTATTGTACAAAGGAGACAATAATAGGTTTACCTCATGGAAGCAGACCATGCTCTGACCTACATCCTCTGTAATAAAAGACTCACGCTTTCCAACTAAGTCATCAATCCGGGTGGATTTGCAGCTTCTTTCCATCCCATAATCGAATTATATGGTAACGCAATTTATATCCCCTGGATCAGCCTTCATAAATTTTTGGGGATATACCTTGCAGACCCTACCAATTAAGGTGGTAAAGATGAAAGTAAATGAGCCTCAAACCGTGAGTGTATGTGAGCAGCCCAGGCTCTCCGCCAGCAGCAAACCTCTCACAATGGGAGAACTGATCCAGAATCATCCGTCATAACCATAAATTTCCCTTATAACTTCAGAGGTAAGTAACTCGCCTTGGTATGACTCAAGAGGAGTGCCTGTTGTGAGATGTTTTATGAATCTTACCCTGAAGCCTAGCTCCTCTGAGGCCTGCAGAAACACAGCGTTCCTCTGGTGCCTCCTCCGCAGCTCTTCCCACAGCACCTCCAGCTGTCCGAGGAACTCCTCGATCTTGGCGCTGCCTGGGTGCTGCGCACGGACTAGTCCGCGGCCCTCCTGAGGAAGGAGCGTTAAACTGATGAGAGCATGCGATGACTGCGGACCGGGATTTATGTTTGCGTAATATAGCCCCAATCTGCAGCACTGGGTAGCTAAAGCCGCCCCAGATGAAATGTCAGCTCGTTATTTGATTAATACACAAACCAGGCCTGTCAGGGTGCCCGGTTTGTGGAATGTGGGGGATATTTTCACTCAAGGCATTCATCCAGGGCTTATGTTTTAAGAGAAACTGTGAATATGACAGCGTGCTTTGGCTCACCCTTTTGACCACCTCTATCCTGGCCCTGTTGGTGAGGATTTCTTGCTCCAGAGCGTGCTGACACTTCCTGGCTGCCTCCAGCCCCTCAAAGCTCGCTATTGAACAAACCTGTGTGGCCACGGACACATTGTCTTTCAACCAGGATAGAGTCTGAGGGATGGAGTGGAGAGAAAGGGGTTAAAGAGATGAACAGGAAAAACCCAATGGAGAACAAGAAGGGTGACATTTATGCCAAGAGCCACGGGAAGCACAGTGACCAAGATCCATGTGATTTATCTTATCCTGACCTTTAAACCCAACCATCATTAAAAAAAAAACAATTACCAGAAATGAGAAACCAGCAGTACACCAGTCAGTACACAGTCACACTTTGAATGCGTGACAACTTAGCCTTATTTAAAAATGTGACATAATGTCTGTGGCTGGTTACAGAGAAAGGGTGTAATAGCTGACGAGCATAACTGCAGTGCTGACTTGACAATTCACAGCAGTGAATTCTGAGGTTGAGGTCACAGGACTGTATTCAAAATGAGGCTTTTTTTCTGTTTCGACACGCATTCTGTGGCAGACATTTTTGAAAGGTGATTTCCGATGCACAGGGGGGGTCAGATCACCTTGTCGGCAGACACGGTGAACTTCTGAAGCTGAATGTGAAGCTGTGGGTGGCCTCGTGGGGTGGTGGCAAGCTTGGGCTCAGCTCTGGGCTTCCTGCAGCAAAGAAAACACAGACATGTGACTCCAATTATGACTTACATAAAGACCTTTCATTATGTAAGTCACAGAGGGAGAGAAAGAGTGGGAGAAGCCAGGCTGAAATGTCACCTTTCCCCCTTCAATTGATGTCTGACGATGACATCATTTGCGCAGGCAGGGCCGTCTCCCATGGGTGAAGAGGTGTGGTTCACTGATTGCTGCTCCCGGCTTTGGCTGCTCTGCATTCTCCTACCAATCCCACATTCAACAGTGCTCTGAGGACAAAGGAGGAAAAGCCTCTGTAGGAAAGTCCTAAAGATCAGCAACATGATGTGAGTAATGTTTTGCTTTTTCCCCCAGCCATCCACCGAATAAATGTTGACTGGATGCATAAACATCTCAAATGGAGGATTTTATGCACTGAGCAGTCACTAGACAATAAGGCGTTGCTGCAGCTCACTGCTAATGTGAATGTTACAACGTGGCTGGAGGTTGGACAACATGGAGGGCTGCCCAGAGTGAAGTCTCTCCTGTAAATGACACAGAGCACGCTTTCTTACAAAGGCTCCTGGTGAAATAACCCAGGCTGGATGAAAGATACAAGCTATTTCTGTTTGACGGCATCAAAGTTTGTAATAAAAATACGAGAGATGGCAGCAGAAGTTTAAATAAATCATAATTGCTTTATGAATGAACACATTAACTCTAACAAGGTTGCCAACATGTGCTATACCACTTTGATGACTAACAAGAGCCACTGCCGTTGGAAACTGACCCTTTTTTAAATGCCCTATCCCCAGCTCTCATTAAATTCTTCAGCCTTAGATACTGATTTCCATGGCCGTCCACTTTGACTCTGTTGAGAACTATGCAGTGCAGTTTTTAGCAAGGTCAACACCAGAGCTATAGACCTTGTCTATGTGCAGAAATATATCAAAGACGTCAACAGCCACTAAGCCTCTTTTACAGCCATCCGAGCGCTTTACAGGTTGGCCAGAGGACTCTGCAGCAGGGTTTCCAACGACATGTATCAGGGCTATTACAGAGAACACATTGGGATATCCTGATAGCTGGACTTTTTTAACAACTGCAGCCCACTGCATTAAACATCATACAACATCATAATCTGACAGGGCCAATGCAGGAATGTATAGAAACCTGTTATTGATTCAAAAGTTCATTTTCTTTTGGTTAGTTCATTACTTTTTTGTTATCTAATTACGTCTCTAACTTTGTACAATCTAAAACTGTAAGACACCAAACAAGGTTTTAACGAGTGCTATATAAATAAAGTTTTACTTGCCTCTCTCACCAAAGCTGGTTGGCATACATATGAAACAAATAAATTAACTGTGAATTTTGTAAAACATTCTCTTATGCTGGCGTTTCTCTGTCCAGCAGTATGAATAACGCAGCCCATGCTGTGTTAATTGTTCTATATAACATAATGTCTTTTACATGTGCCAGTAAAAACTGTGCAGACACAAGTAACAATCAGCAAGGCAATTACCCATCTGTCAATGCTTTCACGTTCACGATCAGAAATGCTGAATTTACACGACAGCCAAAAAGCACAAAACAGCCATTAATAACAGTGTTTTATGGACTAGCTTTAATTTAACCACGCTACTTTCTGACTATGAGTGGAGTGAGTCAGGAGCTGGAGAAAAGTGTCGCCTCCAAAGTTATGCAAGAGATGCAGTAAACGGAGGGGGTCTAACATCATTTACTAACACGCTAGTCATTTTATAGCCCATTTATGTGCTAAAACTGCAGAAATAACAAACCACTGTGATTCATTTGACAGGGTTGATAACTATCACTGATGGCTCCTCCCCAGATATTTGCGCCTTTCCTTCATCCCTCACAGCGGCTTCCACTGTGAGCAACTCCTGTGGTGCACTCAGCATCCGACTCTGCCATGTGAAAAAAAAAAGTCAGCCACGACAAAAAAAAAAAGCCATTTAATGATTTACTAGGTCATAGTCGATGGTATTCTGTTTTATTTTTTTAAAGACCTCATCCTATCATCTCCTATTTCAGCATACTTTTCTGGGTGCTGTTGATTCTTATCTGTTTTCGACTGATCTTCTCTTCCTCTGTGTGCCTTTTGCAATGTGCTATAAAGTCATGTCAGCCAAGAACTATCACTTAGCACCAAGCCCATCTGGTCTGCAGCCCCAGCATCTGGCCACAATTAGCCAGAGAAACAGACGATAGCCATGTTTACCTCCAGCAACACAGAGGCCATAGTGCTGCAAACACAGACATGGACATATAGACTATTGTGCATGTACCCATACACACAGACACACACACCAGAACCTTTACAGTCACCTTTAATCAAATTGCGCCAGAGAGGAAGAGACTAAGAGAGAGAAAGTTCGCATGCAGGTGTCTGCAGGCGCAGGGAAAGTGCTGTCTATCAGCACATATGCAAATGCCTCAGAGTCCCCATCAGCCCACAGACCTGTGCAGCTGCATTCCATAGCCTTAAAAACACTGTAATCAATTCAGCACACCCGGGAGCTGGGGTAAAAGCGCTGCGAAAGTATGTGACAAATTACTTTTACTGTTTAACTGGTGGTTGAGCCTGGCGCTGGGTTTGGCCTTTGGGCTCCGGGGTTTTGTTTGGAGTGTCTTATTAGTTCTTCCATAAAGAGTAACGAGTGGGGGCCCCAGAGACAGTGCACCCAGGTAACTCCCAGCTCCCAGTGCAATAAAAGCAACTCACTGCAGTGAAAGGGCTCAGGACAACCACGTCAGTGAGCTCAGCGCCTATTGAGATAAATAACTGAACCTGGCTTCTTGGCCCAGTGGGCTCCTGTCGCAGGTGGTGAGGCCACGGGGCCAGCGAGAGCCTGAAAACACGAGCAGGGAAATAAACGGAACCAGAAACGCAGAGAGAGTGGAAAGAGTGAAGTTTTCTCTCCTCGAGCATCTGGGCACTTTCTCGCTGGGCAAAACAAGGCCAGAAGCTCAGCAGGGACTTCACGAGAGCTCAGGGTCAACAAAAGGAGAGGAGCACTGCATTATGGGATACCTATAGCCACTGTGCATTCACTCACGGATCGTAAAGACATTTAATGTGCAAACTTGAAAGACTAAATATACACGTAATTGTTGGTTTTTAACATACCACGCACTTACGTTTCTGGATACCTCTTCCAGACAACACAAACAGTATTTCCTTGAAGGTTTATGGGCAGTGGAGTTGCTATAGGAGCACCCACATGTTCAGTAAAGTGCTGGTAGGCCTCCAGGATGAGGAATGTCGTGTCTGAGGAATCCAAGTGTTTTGCAGATTATCCACTCACCCTGGACTGACCCACAGACCCTCTAGTAATACAGTATTAATACAATGACAGTGTACTTTTGTTCGCGCAGCTGAAAGCCAAGATATTTTTCTACCATAAATTGAAATTTTGGTGCAGAGGGAAAGGCTTATTTGCTCTGGCCCGCCGTTCAACCATGTTGTACAGTCACGGCTTGACATTTTTCATGGAAACTTATGGAATCCTTGTGCCAGTGTAAATAACACCTCTAAAAGCTCTTCCTTTTACTCCTACAGAGCAATATTCATAACATTTGCAGACTGAGGGTCTTGTCAGGAGATAGAGAAGCCTGGAAAACAGAAAGAAAAGTTACATAATGCCTTTTTAGAGCCAATCTGTCACCATAACCATCTTATTAGGGGGCTTCCTCATGACTGGGGACATCGGATGATGTTACTAAATGCAACTAACTAACTGGTAGAACGGAAAACCAGCAGCAGGTTGAGTGCCAAGACTAGAAGCCACTGCTCTACAGCACATCTGACAGACTCCAAAAATACTGTTATTTAGGAAAAACCTGCTTAAATTGTAAATCAGGCATTTTCCAAACCAAAGGACAAAGTGCGTCACTTTCTGCGGCCACAGAAGTCGTAGGACTGGAGGAGGCAGAGCCCGTCTTTTGCCAGTGCCGATGGCGTTGTTCTCTCTCCCTGCCGAGAGCCACAGTGTGGTTTCTCCAGTAATAGAATGAAATGACGAAGCTACTTACCACGCAGCCCTTCAGACGGTTCTGCTCCTCCTTCACCTCCTTCCCCATGAGCCTTTGCATCTCCATTCCCACGTTGCACTGGGGCTCTCGGGCCGGTGTCAGGGGGTCAGCTTCTTCCCTGGTGAAAGTGGAGCCATTTGGAGAGAGGGTGGTCCTGTCACCCCTGCAGGGTGAGCGGGGCAGAGGGTCACTGCAGTGCTTCAGATAAACTCCAATTATGGCTCTGAAGTTTCCTACCAGTGTTTGTGTTATTTGGTTTAAGTAGCTATGAAACGCAGCTGATAAGGCAGCCCAGATGATGTAATATTTGGATCTAAAGATAGGCTGCTGACATGAGAGGCTCTCAGCCCGAGAAATATTTGGAAAGCAGGAGATGTTGGAGATGGATGTCAGAGCCGTGGACTTGAGTTACTCCTGGCTGTATTTATTATTATGAAAATGGAAAATGTTCAATCTTTTTTTGTCCAGGTAGAGCATGTTATCAAACTACTGGCCTGACCGACATGAAATTTCATCGTCATTTCTCATTGTCCCCTGAGGGTGGATCCTTAATAGTAAAAATAACAAACTTGCAGGACTTTTCAAAACAAAGTTACAATGTTTGATGACCTCCTGACTTTTTTTTTCTCGACAAGACAAGAAACATCAAACAATCTAATGGGCAGATTGCCTTGAAATTTACTAATACTTCCCAGATGACCCTTTACATTTTAGACAATACTCCAGAGATTGCCACATGTTTCATGCTGTAAGGCCACACTAATCCAGTATGACCACAGAGCACAATCACTATAATTTCTTGTGCTTTGGTTTCCGTCCTACCATAGTATTTAAATGTGGCCATGCTCATTAAGCAGATACTGACTCTGATAGTCTTAAAGAAAAAAGTCTAATGATGTAAAAGTCTGGATTCGTACTTTAGGCTATTAAAGTAACAATAAACGTGTTGTACACATGCCATGAAATTACAAAATATTCTTGTAAACATGTTTTATCTCAGATTCAGAGGACTATTCAAGGTGATGGCAGCATTTTAACAGTGAGGGGAGAACAAACCGCGTTGCCAGCTCAACTCTGTGAGCCAAGACATTATTCACCTCGTACAGTAATCAACCACATGGTCAAATTCCAAGGAAGAAAACTGAATATTATAAACCAAAAAGTGGGTGGTGAGTGATGCTCTGTGTGGTAGTTGGTCTCCAGACATCCACACAGACCGGCCCTTGACTTTGCTTATAATTTTTCACCGATTCAAACCCAAATCAAACACGGCTAATCAAGAGAGAGAGAGAAATCTTTATACAAAGCTCATTTTCATTTGGAAAACGTCGTCTAGGTTTGGCCAGCGCAGACTTTTAATGTAGGGAACCAGAAGAGTAATAACAGAAAAACACGGCTCCAGCTCAGCGGAAAGCTGTGGAGGACCAATTACTGGGTGAAATAGCGCATAGACTCACAAGGCCACCAAAGTCGTCAGTAGTATCCTTGGCCCGACGTCTCACCTGAAAACCCTCTGAAGAAGCGTCCAGCAGTCCTTCACCTCGCTCTGCTTCTGTGTGACGGCAGTGGCCAGGGCGGGATGGAGATTGGACAGCTGGGACACGCTCACATCTAGCATCTACCACACACAGGCCTGCAGGTTAGGTAGAGAAGGCTTCTGCAAACACACTCTCAGGCTCCGGTCAAGCAGTGCAGCCTCGAGCGAGGAGACGCCACCTACCATGATTTGGCTGCCGATGTCACGCATGTCTCTGTCTCCGAGGCTGTCCAGCTCTTTGGACGCGCACATGCTTTTCTTCTGAAAGAGAGGGTGTGCGTAAGTTACACGTGGACAAGATGTGAACTCCAGATCTAAGCAGGAGAGAAATAATTAAACCTCCAGGGAATTGTACCATGTTATTAATAGCAAATAGTGTATTATCGGCCTGCTGGTAGAACGAGGACACCTCCAGTGCCAGCTGAAGATTTTCATGGTAGTTTTTCAGATGAGACTGGACCTTCAGCCACCTACACGCAGCAGACGACAGACAGAAGTTCAGCCCTCAGTTTATCTTTCGATTGGAGATGCTTCATACAGCATGCCACTTCAACTTAAGGGACAAGGCGTACATTTTATTGATGTGTTTCCTCCTGCTGGAGATGATTTTGCCATCTGTCTTCCCTTGTTTCTCCAGTTTCAGAGCCAAGTGGTTGATCTCCTCATGGAGATTTCTGTATAGCTGCTCATCCTGCAGTGAAACAGGAGGGAACACAATCCAACTATGACCTCAGCCTGTCTTTACCATACACCCTGGGAGACAAATTACAGTCAGCCATAGATAAATGACTCTAAAAAACTGTAACATAAACCATTAACATATGGGAGTGTGTATCACGTCAATCCTGTTTATCATGTGGCATGTTTTTATCAACGTTGTGTTAATTACTAAAAGTTACTTTACTTGTACCTCTACAGCACTCACCTGTTTCAGATCTAAAATTCTCCTGGTCAGCTGCATTTTGTCAACATTTTCCCCCAGGACATTCACCAGAGACTGCTCCTCTTCCTGCTGGCACACATAAAAGTCAGTGTTTATAGCCCCCATTTGTTAGGAACCCAACCATTATTTCTTCTGAGAGACACTGGGATTAAACCACATTAGCCCTGCTACCAAGGTAGACGCTGAGCAGAAATAGCCCCCAGTGCTAGGAGGCTAACTTTGAACTTGATACTCGTGCACAGAGGAAAGGATGAGTGGAACTAAATGGGGAATGCCATCTCCTCGAGGGATGGATGTTTTATGGATTTCATAAGCAACGTCCTCCATTACATTCCCACAGGTCCATTATCAATCTTCAGCTCCCTTGTGCCAGCCATGGACATGGACAGGGAGATAAACACAGGCCTAAGACTCACTAGATTGCTTTTTGATAATGACAGGCAGATGTTTTACACACTGGCGAATATACACAAACAAGAGATGTCTTCAGGATACTGAGCTAATTTCCTGCATTAACAAGTGTTTTTTGTGCCAATTATCTTGACAACTGTTTATCAGAGCCGTCTGTCCGGTCGTATTTGCCTCTGGGCCAAATGTTTTTGGTGTTAATTGTTAAACTTGGAGAACTTGATGGCTTTTCTCTTTGGATGAATGGGAAAAAGAGGGGAAGATTTTTGGGCGGACGAGTAGTGGTGTGAACAGGATTAGAAACATGAAAATGACTGAAATGCATAAAAATAATGATAATATCCGTGTTCCTATCTGGAGTACATTCAATCTCATTTCACATTGGTGTTAAATTTGAAAATGAGAACATGGATTAACCAGTAGAAAAAGTTAACATTATGCAGCCAGTGATAGGATGAAATCCCAAATTCCACAAATTGCTGAGAAACAACCGGTATTATAAAAAGAATGCAAAGCTTTTCGTCCATTCATTAAAACTGGTCCTGAAAGGGAGCAAAAATAGCTCACCGTCTGCTATTAAATCCACTCCTGACACTTAAGCATAACAAGAGGAGAAGAGAGGAATGTTTTTACCTTCTCTTTAATCCATGCCTCCAGCTTGTCCACTTTTCTGTTGAACTCCTGCAGGTTCTTGGCTCCGCCCAGGGCCCGCGTCTGATTTGCAGCCGTCTGCTTCAGGGCCTGCCACTGGTCCCTGAGCTGGCTGAGCTGCTTCTTCACCAGATCAGAGGTGGGGTTCAGCTTGCAGATCAACTGCTCGCCCATCTTTTGAAACACAAGGAGACATAGTAGAGTCATTGTTCTTTTTTAGGTGTAGCCCAGATGGAGTCGCCAGACCAACACAGAACGGTGGCTGAGTACATTTGACACCTCACATTTGTCAGAGT
>JAOXYL010000039.1:6554603-6567131 GCA_028564955.1 Terapon puta | reverse complement strand
TTTTTTAAAGGGATACTTTAACATTTGAGATATATTTATTACAGTAAGTGCTGGTATAAAAGTAGTAGTGTAAAAGCACACCCACCAGCATCTTTAACTGAAATATTATAAGAGCTTTACAGGTGATTGAGAGCTTATTTTCACCTTCTAATGCTCAGATAAACTAATCACCTCCTGGCTCAGGCTCAGTACTTTATGCACACACAGAGTGGGATCAGTCCTTTCATCTAACCCTTAGCTAAATATATTACATACACAACATATTTCCTATAAAGTCATACTATTCCTTTCAACATTTCTTACTGAAGACGGCATAATGTACACACACCGCAAACAAGGCACAGATAGCATCATGAAAGTTTTGCAAACAGTTCTCTGATACACTTTTAGGAGCAATATCTGAAGCACAGGAGTTTTAGTGGTATGAAAACTCCTTCTTTAGTCATTGTGTGCTTTTCCACTTAGCCTGTAAACATTTATAAAGGATGGAAAGTTGTTTGCTCACGGAGTCACTGTCGGATTAGATTTGAACCAGGTGTCCCACCTCTGCCAACCAGGCCAGATTAGGCTACTGTAACACCTTCCTTATGTTGTTTACCCTGGAAGGCCCCCCCCGGCCCCTCCGCACCACTCTCGTTCGCATCGCGTACGTAATGCTCGACTGTGCCGCCCGCATCCGTTGCGAATAAATCAAACCTCTGCCTTGATCACAGCGCTCTTTATTTGTGCCATCTTCCTTTATGTGCATCTCAGAGGATGGCTGTTAAAGACAAGCTGGTTCTGGCCCGATGGCTGATATCATTGCCTCCCAAGATGATAATAAAATCCCGATGCCTGCTCACCACAGGCCCTGGTTGGTGATCACCCTTGTTAGATATCCTCCATTTTATTAGAGTCAGTAAATACAACTTGGAAGACTTGCTCAAGGGGTGATGTCACTGAGGCTGCCCGCATGAAAGGAGAGTGATAGCTGCGGCGGAGGAGAGAATATGCATGGGAGCTAGAGGGGGTCTGTACTTTTCCACTTGGTCTATGTCATCACAAAGGCATGATCGGCCCGCTGGTCAAGTTTCAGTACAGATAAGATTGAGGTTTTGTCTGGATCATGATCAAAAAAGAAAATATTGGAAGTTTTTAAAAGTGGTTGATATGAAAGGAATAGAAAAATGAAAATAACTCATTCACATGTGTTGTACCAAGCGCTTGGCCTGAGCTTCTTCAGTAAGTAGACGGCACCCGGAGAGAAAGATGGTTAATTGAATTGTGAGTAAAGCTTTCCTCTAAAGTCATTCAACAGTCTCTGTTTATTAGTTGTATTATTATGGCTGATAATGTGATGTTTAATATTAGATGCCAGGTCTGTATCACCACTAAAATGTAATCATTTGTCCTGTGGCCCAAAACCCAAAATAGTTTTTCCAAGCAGGACAGACAAAGCCTAAACAGACTACTTCAAAACATAAAGTCTTTGGCAATGATTTTAAAGCAACATGGAACATGAGCATATTTATGTCAGTTCAGCTACTTTTTACTTTGTTTAAACAGAGACAAACACATGGACGAAAGAGAAAGTTGTGAATGACAATGAAGCACAAACTCCAAAGGGGTGAGGACATGCTGCCATTGAAATTGCGAAGTCGTAAATTCGTATTAGCGCTTATCTGTTGATCTAAACAGCCTCAAATTCCTTTGTTCTTAGCTCACGAGTTTGAAACCCACATCTTGACAATGACCTAGCCTCTCTCAGATCGGTCGCCTGTGGGCTTTTGTGCTGCAGCCACTGAGGCTAAGACACAGCGTTACAGTGAAATGATTTGTGCCTGAGTAGAACAACATGACAGCTGCAGTTCATGGACAAAGGGAAATATAAACACATTACGAAAGCCACATTTTCAGCATTTACTGCGTGATGTCCACATGGGATTCATGAAGTTTTATCCACCCGGAGCCTATTCAGCCGGAGTACAGAGCGGGTCTGAACACAGCTGATGGCGTACGTTCAGTCAGATCCTCTTAAAAAACATAAAAGCTGCAGCCTTGAAACTTTAATCACCGATTTAATGCAGAGATAATTGTGACACCTAGCTCTGACGCTCACCTGAAGCTATATTTGACCTAATGAGACCGCATGCTTATCAGCTGACGTGCGCGCACACCTGTGGGGCTTCGACCCGGGGAGTCCTGTTTCACACGTTTCTCCTGAACATGTCCACTCTTATCGCAGCCGTAAAGGGCCTGAGCTGGAGTGTGGAGTGGATGACATCACATGCAATAAATTGCCAACTTAGTCAGTCAGTACTCATTGTTTCAAGAGACGGAGTGCCAAGTTTGTCACACAGCGGGGAGAGGCAAGCAGAGACAATGAAACCCAACCGTCCTCCATGACGCATATATTTCGAAGCTGTTAAACTATCGCGGCATTGTTCCAAAAAAAACAATGCCCCGATGTGAAAACATGTTCCCACTTCTTAAATATGTTGGAATGTAATAGGTCACATTTATTGGTGGTTGTCCCGTGGTGTGGCCTGTTTCAAGGTAAGTGCAGCCCTGACAGCAGCAATACCACGAGCTGGCCTCCTCTTGCAGCATTCCTCCATGCAAACATGCAACCTGTAATATTTGCTCTATTCAGCCTCCAGCTTTGGCAGCGGGGTGATATCATGAGCAGAAACAGTGTCTTGAACCCTGTGTCAGTAAGTATGTTAACTGTAAAAGCAGGAGTTGGACCTGGCTTCAAGACAAGAGGGTCTTTGTTTTGACTCAGACCTCCTAAATGGGTTTCTTGTCCTGCCGTGACAATTGGCCACGACATTAGAAAAATACATCAGCCAGCGTAGTTGGGAAACAGCGATTACGAAGAGGTTATGAATGTTAAGGATCAAAAGAGGCAAAACAAAATCTGATCCTTCAAAGTCAACATTCGGGCAAGTTAAGGAGTCAGTAAACAGGTCAGCAAGGCAATTTGTAGTTAATCAAATGTGTCCACTTCGCGGTTAGTTTGTATTTCTACTGCTGGACTAGACGGCAGCTGATGACAGATTGACGTTTCTTTCTCAACAAATATAAGGGTCACTGGTACTGAGATGACTTTTCTTGGCTTTTCAGCAGCAGAGTACGTGTCCCTATCAATGGTTATGTTGGCCTGTCAGATGATCCACTATGGTCCAGAATTATGTCAAAGACGACTGGATGGATTGCTACAATATTCATTCACAGTCCCCACTGGATGAATCCTATTGACTGCAGTAAGGAGTGTTTGTTTGGGGTGAAATGTCTTGACAACTAATGAATGGGTTTTATATAGAATTGAGTTTAGACACTGTACACACGTGCCCCTAAGGATATAGTGCGGTAAATTTAGGATCACTTAACTTCTCATCTAGTGCCAGTCATCAGGTTGATTTCAAGCTAAATTAGTGTATAGGGTTTCATGAAACAAAGCCATATAGAAACAGTTTGCCTCCGCTGCACTGCAGATCAATGTTCCAGTGTGCTAGGCGCGGTGTGTCATACAGGCCTTTATTGTACTTTTCTCTGAGTGCAATTTGAAGCCACCCTCAGGTGGCAGTCAGGCTGAATGGCGGGATGAGGTCACTCCATCAGGTGACATCATAGGTTCACATGGCAACTGTGCTCCGGCAGCAGGAAGCAATTTTCCCATATCAAAGGTTGAATAACAGAAAAAAGCTGTACCTTATTTCTGCCCTCTCCAACAGTATCAATCACAGTGAGAGGGAGACTTAACATTTGACCTCTGATGTCATTCCTGCATCAGGTTGGGTGCCTTCAAGCCTTTATTTGGAAGCTCTGTAGACCTGGCGCTGTGATTTATTAATCACATACAGGAACTTTAATCAGGTGATGCAGCCTTGCCTGGAGTGTATTGCTCGCCTGCGTGTTTGACATCGGGATCGCCAAGCGTTGCCAAGCGGAGAGGCTTGTTAAACACTGTGAAAGCAGAAATAATAGAATCAAGGAAGAGGTGAACCTACACGCTAAGATTTAAACATTTACACATCCTGACACTTGATGGATCTGCTCTGTAATCACGATGCACTTCAAAACTTCACAAGAGAAACAGCAGAGAAAGAAAAAGAAATCTGTTTCATGTGAGGGCTCCAGGCAAATGGAAAAATATAGGCAAGCCAAAGTACATCTTGAGTCATTTTTGAGCACCACTCTTGGGTTGCAGATTAGTTTAATGTTTTGGTTGAGGTAATTCTCCTCTGTCATTTTCTAATTGGAGGTAAATAAGAAAATACCAATAAATACACAGACAACTCAGAAAAGCTTTCACAGATGTTCTTTAACCTTTTTGAAACACAGTGGGGTCAACACTCGTTTTATCTCCCTATGAAAGCATCATTATACTTTGCCTCAAAGAGTCTGGATTCAATATAGAATGGGCGAATGGGATTTTTTTTTTCTGCTTTGACATACAAGGTGGCCTTGAGGGCTTTACATAACAAGCTGGACCCACCTGAAAGTTTGGCGTTATTGTTTGCCTCATTCATGTCGCCTCCTGTTAGTGGAATGGATGAGCTCATAGCTGACACCGGCCTGAGCTATGCATGGCTTGTTGATGATAAATTCACTTGACACTATGACAAATACCCTGCGTATGTTTTTACCAATAGAGCCCAGTGACAAGATATGATTTGTCTCCCGAGCAGAATGACAGTAAAAAAGAAAAAGTGATGTCTGAACAGACATTACGTAATTTTGCAAAGACAGTTCACCATTTGTACGCATGAACGTCTATGGTGGCATCAAAAGACTTGGAGGCTCTCTTCGTGGTTTCATAACATTGTGGTCGGTATTTTATTTTCAAACAACCTTTACCTCCCTGACAAAGCAGAAGCTGTTCCCATTACTAGGCACCGGTACTCACAAAGTCCCATTCACCAGTAGAACAACCTAGACTGCTGTCTGTTTTGGCATAGAGGTTTGCACACATGTATTTAAAGAGACTGCATGTGACTCAACAATGCTTTGCACGTTCCAGTTTAGAGGTGACAATAAAGAATGCAGAAACTTTGTTTGAGCATCACACGGGGATGACAGGAGCAGGTGCAAGTGTCTCCAGATAGGGCGTGGGATAACAATTGGGTTCAAAACAGCTGCTGTGCAATCTAGGAAACAGCTGTCCCAACTGTGTGGGGGAGGCACGGGTGAGGTGGGGCTCTCTTGGGGCAAAAATAGAAAGTGAGCTACATAATTAAAGTGCTTCAGATGGAAATACTTCTCACTGCTGTATGTGTGTCCTGTTGCAGTCAATCAGAAAGAACCCGTGGAATGGTAATTATTATATCTATATATGTACACAGGATATACTTATCAGTATTGTTATCACAGAAACAAAAAAGAAGCTAAACTGGGCCGATAATACAATATCAGAGTAATTGAACAGAACAGAATTGTTGTGGGAGAACAAAGAGAAACAATGCAGATGGCAAACATGCAGGCAAACAACCTCTTTAGCCTCCAAGTGAGATTACAGAGGCTTATGTGCGCTTTCACACCTGTAGCTGAATTGAAACCAGGAGCTTTTCCTCCCCTTAATTTGCTTTTATTTGTGGAGGTGAGAGAGCCACAAACAAACAAACTCAAATCACCGCAAACAAACACAAAAAAACTGCTCCCTGGTCGGTCTAATGGGAGAAAACAAACAAAAAAAAAACAAGCCACAGAGCTGCAGATTTAATGAAGCTTAGAAAACACTCAGCTTCGTGCTGAAGTTTGTACCGCAGCAAAGTGTGCTCAGATCACAATTTCAATATTACGTTTAACTTTATTGATTCCCAAACAGATACTGTGTTACATCTTTTGCGGCCCTTCAAAAGGCAGGTCAGAGGAGACTTACATGTTCTTATGTACAGAGTGGAAATGATCATGCGCTATTAAATCACTCATCTGTTTAGGATTTTAAGCTTTATCCAATAACCGGACGGCATCCCTGCAAGGCCACATGACTTTGCTTATAAAGTTTGTCGGTTAATTGGTAATTGAAAACATAGCCTGACCAATAAAAAGCTGCTACAAAGTACTAATTTTACTCCTAATTCAGAGCAATTCAAATGAGCCATAAGCGAGAAAATGACCTAAGGCGAATACCAATCGTCTTCTTTAGAAACTCACAGAGAGGAGCTCTGTTCATTTAATAACCCCCAAATTAAAGGAAAATGTATGATTCAGTCATCTGGCCACAGAGTTAGATCATGCTCTATGACATCATTCTGGACTGCTTAATGCTGTTGACCTAATCCAGCTATAGCGGAAGTCAAATCAGTATGCTAAACATCCTTGGAATATCTCCGCATGATGCAGTAACGCTGACCTTTGCTGGTAAAAGCACAAGTACATTTGGGATATGACTGTAAAAAACTCTGAAGATTTTTTGGGGCCACAACAATATCATGACTATGCTCTTTAGTGGCACTGCTTAACTTTACTTTTGGACTATGAAATGCTGTGGAGGGATGTTAGAACTATGTTGGTCCTAGTGGAAAACGTGATAAGACATTTTCAGGCAAGTTCCATACAGTGAGTGAACATAATGGAGAAGCACGTAGAAAAAATGCTGCGAAAAATGCTTTACAGTACATGTTTTTCAAGTCGACATCAACAAAGGTTTTTTTCCTTCTCCTTTCATTTATTGGTTTATTTTGCACAGAGTTGGTTTTACTGTTCATAATAACAGCACACTTAGAATTTTTATGAGCCATGGTAAAGAAAAAGGTTAACCAAATGAGCCATTTCTAAGTAGAGGCTGTGTTTTTCTCTGCCACAAAGCATTGCAAAGCTCTTCCATCACTGGGCCTGCCCAAGAATACCGAACAACAGTTGGTTTTAGCAGTTGTTGTTGACTTGCAGAGCTATGCTGCAGTTGGTCAACTCCTGTTCCCTGTGTCAGGGCACAACAACAGATAGACGCCACATGTGCTGGGCTATAAAGTTTGTAAAACAGACCACTAAGCAAATGTGTCAAAGAGGAGCTCAGCAGGGTCAGATGGGTGACGCAATCTGTTCAAATGCTGACAGGTGGGATGGCAGGCCTGACTTTTCAGGCTCGACAGACTGGGCGTAACTGCAAGGGATTATGGAGACTTTCACTGGGCCAGACTCTCTGTTCCTGCATGATTTTTCTTTAACGACTGCTTACACATTTCACCTTTGTAGAGAGAGGTGAGGCAAGAACAAAAAAGGTTTATGCAATGTTTATGCAACTACTGGGATAACTAAATAATAGCAGATGTAAGATTAATTTTCAGGAACGAACCAGCCAACTGAACAGGCAGAATGTCCAGTTCAGCCAAGCAGAAGGTATTCTCATGCATCAGTATAATATTGCTATATTACAGTCCATATCATTTGCTAATATGATGTTTGCATGTGCTCACTCAAAAACAAAGCTATTACCCCAAATAACATCCTGTGTCGCAGACATGTGATCATTTGAATAAACTTACCCGAGCCTTTTCCAGAAATTCTTGGGTCCACTTCCAGACAATAACATCATGGCTACAATTGTGTAATAGAGTACGAGAAAAGACCGCGGAGTGAACAGCTTTTTGGATCTACAGCTCAGTCTGTCAGAATTAATTTACAATTTTTCATCTGCATCTAACAGGGAGAGATAAAGAACAAAAAACCTCTGGGAACAGGATTTTTTACTGAACTGACAACATTACACCTTTAGTGATTCCAGAAAAGCAACAAACTACAAGGCTATTGATTATTTCTCTTTTTCTGGTGACAATAATTTCACAATGTGCTGTAACATATTTGTCAGTGTGCGTCTGTCTGTGGTCTGTAATCACCAATCAGAGCTCTGAGGGGCGGCCGTGGGCAGCTGTCGCTTGGGCAGCCGCAGGCACAATCTCGCCATTGTGCGTGACGTGCAGCTGGCATGGTGTTGGAATTCCTACACACAATGAATCAATCAAAGCCCCTCCTAAGTGGACCAGACCTGGGCAGTGATACAGGCAGATCCATGGCAGCTGTAACATGACTCCTCAGTGCTGTAATCCTTTTACAAGGCTCTACTTTCCCTGCAGCCTGCCCTTTTGGTACCACGTTGATCACACTAAACCTTTGTAATTCAATGCCTCTAAAAGTTAGGAAGTAAAATCAAGTTGCGTGATGTGTCAAATTTACAGTCTAGACGTGTGAAACAGGCTATTTAAGGGGTTCCAGTAAAATGCACAATATGTGATAGGCCTCACATGTGGCAAAATATTGAGTTCCACCAGAGTTGTTCACATTTATCTTTGGCCCCATCACCTGGTCCTCAGTTACAGTGGGATTAGGTCAGTCATGCTCATATGAACCTCAGACGAAAGCTTTTTTTGTTCTCCAAGCCAGGCAAGCTGCCCAAGAGCACATTCTTATTTATTGACAGCATTGAGCTGGAAGCGCTGCTTGCAAGATGAAGGACTTTTTTATATCAAACACAAATTCATATCTAAGAATTTCCCAATCTGACCACAATCTTACACTGTGATACGCTACAGTTGTTAGGCTTATTTGGTGGTTAAATACAGCCTGTGCCGGTGTGCTTCTACCATGTTAAAGGGATTTTAAACAACTTGGCACTAAAACACTGAGAGCTCCAGGGACGAGGCTTGGTAACTAAAGCATGCTCTGCAAGTCTTCACAAATGGCCGTCATGCAATCAGCCAAGAGTCAGATTATCGAGTGCACCTCAACCAGACCATCTGGATCATCTGGTCACATTATTTGACCTATAATAGCAGGGTAGGGATCATGTTGTTAAAAATCCATGTGTTTGGGTCTGCAGTAGCCTGCTGACCTCATGAGCAAATTCAAAATGTGTGTGACAGCGCCATCTACTGCTGGAATCATGTTAGTGTGTGACAGAAACAATCACATGGTTTTCTACAATGTAAACAAGGGGGCCTTATTGTGGATGTGAGCTATGAGAAACTTAACCTAAAGAAATTATTTATCCCACTGATTGCTTACTTTGAAAGATTTCTAAAGGTCTGGGGAAGAAGAAAAAAGAAAAAATGGCCCCAAATCTTAAAAATCAGTTTGGTTTTATGTGACTACAGGATACATTGCAGGCCAAAAGTACGGAAGCAAGATCAAATTTGTACAAAAAAGATCATAGTCTCATTGGTATAATGTGAAACAAAATACGTATGATTATTATATAAAGAGTATCTTATCAAAAGACATTTTTACGATAGTTATCAGGTATTTGGGTTTTTCTTGCTTAAACTTTGCTTTCTTCAAAGCGACCTCTTCTGGCTTTAACAGCATGGTATATACGAGGCTTTCGTTCCACGAGTTTTTAAAGGTATGTGCCTTAGTGGGATTTTTGTATGCACACTCTCAAAAGCCAAAGAGTTAAAGTAAATAATGAAACAGTGATTTGTTTATTTTTCTTTTTACTTTTGCACTGAAGTTGCAAATCTTCTTGACCCTAAAACTAAGTCCTGCGTTTCTTTTGCTGATATTTATTCAGCAATAGTTTGGTAACATCAGTGTAGAAGTCTGATCATGCAGTAAACAGAAACTTACCAAAGTAGCTTCCAAATATTTGGCCTGCAGTGTATATTTTCTTATTTCTTTTAATCAAATTTGACTCCTCTGACTTATATTGCGACCCAATGATGCGCCCTCTTTGGGAACCACTGTGCTGAACCCCATATTTCCCTTAAACAGTATGGAGAAGGTCCCTGTTTACGTTTGAGTGAGCTGTTTTAACAATGACTCAGTTCTAGTGTCTTATTGAGCACTGACAGTGTGAAAACAATTGTAAAACTGTCAGCGAAGTTGCATCACTAAAGCACAAAATGAATTCAGCTGGTCTTGCCCTCGCCCCCCCCAACAACAGGTTAATCCAGCCGTGCGGCTTAAAAACAGGTAGGTTATGTTCCCCCCCTGGAATCTAAAGAGTCCCTCCCTGGAAAACGTCTATTTCAGCCGACACTGCTGCGAGTCAGCTGTAGTTTCTGGTTAAAAAAAGTTCCCACACAGGTTGCTGAGTGTGGTTGAAGGCGGTGGTTTTCCTCCAGGGTGGGAGCGGCCGACAGGGGGCGCTGCAGGGCGGACTCTGTCTCTCTCTTCCCGACACGTCAGGAGGGAGTCGGTAGCGGCTCCCGGTGGATAGCGCTGCCCAAACACCAGCTAACCATAACCGACTCGACTTACAGGTACCTACGCTTTGTTCATCCTTCCTTATTAGCTGTCTCTGAGCACATTTAACCGGGGACTGCAGCCGTGTTGGCTCTCGCCTTTTGTGTTATTTGTTTTTTTTTTAATTCAGCGCACGTTAGCTCGCTAACAGCTAAACTAGTTAGCCTCCGCAGGTTAGCTTTAGCCTAGCCAACAGCAACAGCAGCACCCCCACCCCTCCCTCGAACAGCTGGCTATCAAACAGCTGGATACCATATTAATATTGCTGCTGCTGCTGGTGGTGGTGTGCTGTTGTTGTTGACTCAGTGAGACCAGCCGTCCTGGCCGGTAGTGGCCGCCCCTCAGCATTACTCCTGTGCGATAGCTGCCGTCGGCTAGCAAGTGTGTGAGGCTTGTTGGTAACGGTGTTGAAGCTCAATGTCAGCGGGTCTGTCCGTCTCCCCGGATTTGCTTTATCGACCAGCGATCAGTCCGCCCACTGCACACATGACCGAGAGACCTGTGTGCTGTCACACACATCGATCATCATGCAAAGTAAACGGTGTGTGTTTCTCCAGCGCCATGGTCAGTCACCTGATATCAACATGAACCTGCTCGTTGGATCAGGAGGGTGTAGACACAGCTCTCCATCAGCTTTATCTCTCTGTCATGATCTACTCTCAGAATCTACAGGGGTAGACATGAGATCTCTGAATGTGACTGTTTATTCGTTTATCAGGGAAAGCTACTGGAGCCTGGTTTTGCTGCAGCAAAATCTCAAGGCGTTACCTCCTTCACTGTATTTTCACTTTGAGGTGGGCTCTTAGCCTTTACAGTGTTGCCCCCCTCCTCCCAGAACAATGGCAAAGCAGCAGACAAAGGCTCCAGTAAAGTTAAGACTCACATTTGCCTGCTGCGTAGACCTGGCCCAGCATTGCTCCTCGGCGAAGTGGCGACTTGATATAGAAAGGTCTGTGTTTAAAATGGTCTTCTGTGGGGTTTATTTTTAAGAGCAAACAAAGGTTGGAGGTCACTGGGAAAGTGAGTCACCAGGACAGAAGAAGAAGCGGGGGGTACACGGGGTGTTGCGACAGGCAGGTTCACTTGTTTTCCGAAGTTGCAGCCTTCTTTCCCCTGCGCCGGTGAGCGAATATCAACCCGTTCGCTTGGACTTTTTGCTGCGAATGTGTTTTGCTATTTACAGCCAGGAGCCGTCTCTGGAGGTACTGTGGAATTACGAGCTGCCGTTCAACTATGTGAGAGCTGCAGATCTTTTTACAGCCGCTTTCCTTTGGTGTGCTTTGTTTTCATCCAACGCTTTTTGATTTGCATGACTGTCCCTGTCATGTTAATCCAACTGCCAAGATAGCTAAATGACATTGCCAAGTGTCATCACTGAGCCCTTTTCAGTAGACTAGAAACAAGCTCACTTCACAACACTGTAATAACTTAATAGTAAATTGAAGCATTTTCTGTTTCATGATATTGAAATAGCATTTTTATTGATATATTTCCCGAAAGGGGGGATATTTATTTATATGAATCTATATTTAAAGCTCTTGTAGTGCAGTGGGTACGGGTTACAGGGATGTGAAAGAAAGAGGAGTGGTACGTGGGGGTCTAATCACTTCTTAAAATACTCTCCCAGCTTAGATAATACGGGGCTTGTGAGCCTGTCACCACCAGCAAAGCAGAGCAAGTCTTTGCCCAGGAGGACAAATACTTTCCCTTTGTGTTCTCCTCGAATTGCCCCTCCTAGTTTGCCTCACTGCCCTCCCATGTCGAGCACTTCTCCTCTTCTTGTTGTTGTCACAGGTTTTGGTGGTGCTGGCTTGATGGGATCCCAGCGGGCGTCAAAGTGATGGTCTAAGGACTGGCGGTCGCAGAGGTGCTTGCGCGTGGAATGTTGCGCTGGTCGGTGCACCTTGAAGGAGGGCCGCGGAGAGTCAACCATGCTGCTGTGGCGGTGGGGCACAAGGTCTACTCCTTTGGAGGCTACTGCTCCGGGGAGGACTACGAGACACTCCGTCAGATCGATGTACACGTCTTCAACACGGGTAGGTGATGAATATACGCGTGTATGTTTTGTTGAAGTATGCCATAGGATGTGGATTTTTAGGCATTTAGAAAATCTCTTGTGTTCAGGTGTTTAGGAATTTGGTTGCTCGTCTGTTTACAGTTTCGTGACCTGTTTAAAAAAAAACAGTACAAGTTTTGGTTCTTAAGAGCACTCTGTCAGTGACAAATTTTATACCTTGGCTACACTTGATCACATGTATTGTCAAAAACATTTACGCACATTAAACGCAGTTTTAAAATTCAGTGTAACCTGAGTAGTTTGAGACATTAGTGTGTGTGTGTGTGTGTGTGTGTGTGTGTGTGTGT